>OVAW01000576.1:0-13543 GCA_900406365.1 Heliophila coronopifolia | reverse complement strand
AAAAAAAGGCTACTGTGAATTGAGATTTTTAATTTTATACCTAAATAATTAATACAATTTCGTTATTATACACAACGGTCATCAAAATGTATACTCATTATCTCAGTCTTAAGTCTTCAACGGTCACTTCCTAAGAAGCTGCAATTCTATCCAATCAAATTACAGCATGGAAGTCATTGTAGGACCCACAACGGTCTTAGAATCTGTATTTTTTTTTTTTCTATATTGTATAGTGAGTCATCAATCAAACACTTCTTTAACACAGATACGTTATCAAGTCCGTGTTTTTAAGTTTCTTTAAAATGTCTTTTTTACCCTTCTCAAAATAATACAAAAACTGCTCACCTAGTTTTTTGGACAGAGAATGACTGTTTTGTCCTTTCTCTTTGGATTGTTCTTTAATTTGATTTTTAGATATGCTTTTCTTCTTATTTGTAATGCTCATTGTTTTCTTGAATAGTTCTGCTCCACTTGACATAAATTTTTTTTTTGTTAAAGATTACGTAAACAATAATATGCTTTACTTGAATGATTCTTTTTTTTCTTCTGTCTATTATTGAATGATTCTTATTTTGTCCATTTTATGCATTGTGAGAGAGTAAAGGAAGTTCCACTAGCCTAGTTCAGATTGAATGATTCTCCATATGCACAATTATACATTTGTTTGTAGGACTGATTTTTAGTTTGTACAAGCGGAGTGGTCACACAATCCCAAATTTATATATAATTTGTTTTTCAATATATCTAAAAATTATGCCCAATTTTATTTTTTTAATTTAAGTTTTAGTATTTCTTAAAATTTTGAATAAGATTCTCTCAAAATTTTAGACGACTTGCATTTTTGCATATATATTTGTCTAGAGATCAACTCACTTTTCAACAAAATCATATTTTTTTATTATCATTAAATGTTATAGAAAAGATATATTAAATGTTATACATCTATCTAATTATTTTTACACTTCTTTTATCACATATTATATCAATAAACCCGATTTTACTCATTTTTAAACATGAAGAAATCATCAAAAACACAAACAAATGTAGTCATGTAGAAAAAGAGAAGAATAAGTTTATAAGGGATAAAAAAATCAAATATTTTTGAAATTTAACAAATTAGAATACTTAATATTTTTAGCTTTTCTATTTTTTTTTTCATTGGTTTTTTTAACAATAGTATATATATATATATATATTTTGTTTTACTTGTTGTCAATCATTTTTCTTATTCGTATATTTATTCACTTTTCTATGATATACGCAAATAATTGATCCATTATCTTACTTACTAGTAGTGTTAACATTTTAGATTCTAATTGTTCATACATAAGCTAAATTGATTGTAATCATGATTAAATTACAACAGAGTGAAATGAACTAGTATATGATAATTTTGTATGAAATAGAGTATCGGAAGATTAAAAAAAAATACAAAATAAAATTACTATATAACTTTTTATAAAATTATTTAAAAGAATATTTTTTATAAAAAAATATCATTTAGAAAAAATAAGTGATCAAGCGGTTGTCACTTCTGTATTTTTACACCATAACCGGATTCAAATCCATTTATTTTCAGTTAAAATTAAATCAGCCACTTTAATTTATCGAGAAAAACAAATGTCCGTTTAAAAAAAAAATATCTTAGCAAGTATTTTTCGGTCCTAATAATGGAATATACATATTTTCATGGGTTTCTTATTAAACATTAACTCATATTGATTTATAGTTTACGACATTTCGTTTCCTTCTTTGATAAAAAAGGAAAAAACAAATTGAAATAAAAACAAGGAAACGAAATGCACATGAACTATAAATCAATATGAGTTAACTTTAAAAAAAAAACCAAGAAAATATATATTCCATTATTCGGAAAAAAAAAAAAAAAACCACTGAATAATAAGAGAAAGACAAATTCTTATAGTAGTTTGTTTCTGGTCAACAAGAGTAAGTTGGGAGGTGAAGGACAAAGCCGTAAATAAAGGAACGGATATTTCAGTGGGGGTATATAAGTCTTTTACAAAGTCAATAAAAGACTAAAAAAGACAACTGGATCGTTAAACACGGAAATCTCTCTCTCTTATATATATTCTCACCTTCTCCTTCTCTCTCTTCTCTCAAATTTACAAATCTCAAAAACGAACCCAAAAAAAAAAAAAAAATCTCAATCCTTTCAACAAAATCTCTTCCGGGTTTTCAAAAAGTTTTGATCTTTAAATCCAAATCTCTTAAGGGTTTCCAAAATTTTTTTATTTCGATGTCTTGTTCCGTCGCGATTTGCAACTCTCCGGTGTTCTCGCCGTCGTCATCTCTTTTCTGCAACAAAGCTTCACCTCAAGAACCTTTTTCTCTTTCTCTTTCACATCTCAAACCTCCTTTATCTTCTCCTTCCTCTCCTTCTTCGTCTCCTAAATCGCCGTTCCGTCTTCGTTTCCAGAAACCTCCTACCGGATTCTCCCCTGCGCCGTTAAGATTCGAATCGGATTTGGTTACGGGTCAAACTCCGTCGTGTTTGAAGAGGAAACGACCGACGAGGCTTGATATACCGATTGGTAGTGGTGGGTTTGTAGCTCCGGTGGCAGCGACGCCGAGGGAGGAAAGTAGAGAGGTGGAGAGAGAAGGTGATGGTTATTCTGTGTTTTGTAAGAGAGGAAGGAGAGAAGCTATGGAGGATCGGTTTTCCGCCATTACTAATGTTAAAGGAGATTGCAAACAGGTAACTTTTTTATTTGAAATCGGTAGGGTTCTAAATGTTAAATCAATTAGTTTGGGGGAAAATTGAAATTTTAAAACGAACAATTTGAGACAAATGTCCTTGTTGATTAATTAAATGAACATGTTCAAGGAGATTGGAAANTAGACAATTTTGCTTGTTGATTAATTAAATGAACATGTTCAAGGAGATTGGAAACAGGTAACTTGGAATTAGAAATGTGAATCGATTGGTAGGGTTGTAAATGTGAAATCAATTAGTTTGGGGTATAATTGAAATTTTAAATCGAACAATTTGAGACAAATGTCCTTGTTGATTAATAATCTAAACGCACATCTTCAAGCAGGTCGTAAAGAGATAACTTTTAATTAGAAATCTGGTTTGGAGCAATCGGTAGGGTTCTAAATGCAAAATCAATTAGTTTGGGGAAAAATTGAAATTCTGAATCGAACAATTTGAGACGATTGTGCGTGTTGATTAATCTAAACGCACATTTTCTAAACATTGATATGGAAAAATCGCTAGGGTTCTAATTGCATAATCAATTAGTTTGGGGGGGGGGGGAAATAGAAATTTTAAATCCATCAATTCAAAACGCATATTTTCTTAAAACGCTTTTTTTGTGAAATTTTTACAGGCAATTTTTGGAGTCTACGACGGTCACGGAGGAGTCAAAGCGGCTGAATTCGCCGCTAAGAACTTAGACATAAACATTCTAGAGGAAGTAGTCGGTAAGAGAGAAGAGTCTGAGATAGCAGACGCGGTGAAACGCGGTTACTTAACCACAGACGCAGCGTTTCTCAAGGAGAAAGAAGTCAAAGGCGGTTCCTGCTGCGTCACGGCTCTGGTAAACGACGGGAACCTCGTTGTGGCTAATGCTGGTGACTGCCGTGCTGTTATGAGTGTAGGAGGCGTTGCTCAGGCTCTTACTTCCGACCACCGTCCTTCTAGAGACGATGAACGGAAAAGAATTGAAAGCACGGTGAGAATTTCATCAAATTAAAAAAAAAAAATCTAATTTTGCAATGTTTTTGTTGGGATTTCAAACTAATTAATCAAAAATAATTTAAATTTTTAGATTTTTTTTTTCAAAGAAATTCCGGTTTAATTTCATTATAAATTTTCCACCAATCTAAATATTTATTGTTTTTTTTTTCAAAATTTTAGTGGTTTAGTTAGATAGTTTTTTTTGTTTCTGAAAATTATTCCTTTATAACTTAATTAGTTAAGCTTAATTTATTTTTGATAAATTTATTTATTTCATTGTTAATTTAGTCGAAATATTAATTTTAATTAATTTACTGTTTTCGTATTTAGATTTTATGTTAACTTATTTATGAAATTTTAGTTTTTTTGAATAAAATATATGCTATTATAGTTTTTGTTAATAATTTAAGAGTAAGCTACATTAAAAAAATTTATTTGATAATAAATTTGAAATTAAATTTATTGTTGTTAATATATTGTTAATATTTTAATGGCAGTCTTTATAAATATAATCAAAATGTTTGATTATTTTATAAAATTTCTCTTTAATATATAGTAGATTTTGTCTTCCAATCAGTTATTATAGGTTTTTGGTTTCGGGTTCGGATTGGTTAAGCCGGTTTAATCAGTCTTATCAATTTCTAATAAAAATTTGACAATTTTGCAGGGCGGATACGTAGATAAATTCCACGGCACTTGGAGAATCGAAGGATCTTTAGCAGTATCTAGAGGGATCGGAGATGGTCATCTCAAGCAATGGGTAATACCCGAACCCGAAACAAAGATCTCAAAACTCAATCCGGACCATGAGTTCTTGATCTTAGCATCAGACGGTTTATGGGACAAAGTAACTAACCAAGAAGCTATAGACATTGCTCGACCCTTCTGTGTCGGAACCGAGAAGCCATTGTTGGTAGCTTGTAAGAAGCTTGTGGAGCTTTCGGCTTCGCGGGGTTCGTTGGATGATATTAGCGTGATGTTGATTTCGTTGGGGAAGTTTGTTTAGGAAGAGAAGGAATTTAGAGAGATTTTTAGATTAATTTGGAGAGGTTTTTAGTTATTTTTTAATTTGATTTATTTATTTATTCTTTCTAACTCAGTGAAAAGTTAGATTTAATGTGGGTTTATGTACTTGTATGAAACGAGAATTAGTCGAGAATAATATAATTATTACTTCGTTATTATATTTTAATTTCAAGACCCTTCGATTACTACATAATTAAAATATTTTTTTTGGCTCTGTATCTTCATAATTTCAAAACTGATAATGCCGTAGATGAGTATAGATTCATGCTCCTTGAAATTTAGGAGTTTTAAACAAAATTAAAATCTTATAGATTAAAAAATAAAATCCAAATCTAATTAAAAGAAAAAAAAAGCACAATGTAGCCAAAAAGTATTTTTTTTTTTAACGCCAAAAAATATCTAAGAGGTAAAAGAGTAAGCACCATAAAGACCATACATAATTAATTAACATACAGCTTAAATGGAACCGCTTTACAATATAAGATCTCTGATCTCCTTCCCGGTTTTCTATTTGACCCACCCGGTTAAGAGTCTGGACTACGGTTACTCGATGCTTATTCAAAACTTCAGAAACCAAACCAAAACGTTTCTTTCTCCCGTCGATCTTCTCTTCTTCCAGCGTCTCTCAATCGATCGATCGACTGTGTTTTCACATACGCTATCTCTTCCCTGAGGTTATTCTGCGCGCATTGTCTTCATCTTTCTCTCTTTATATTTAGTTGTCTCAGCAAATCTAAGCTAGGGTTCTGTTCAAAATTGTGATTGGTTTTCCAGCGTGGTCGATCTGGAGATTCCCTTGTTTGATTTCGATTCTGACCTTGTAATTTGCGTTTCTACAATTAACTCTCAACATTCGGATTCAGTTTTTTCTGATGTTAACTAATTTCTCTTTGAAATTCAGCTCAATGCTCTCATTACATTGATATTCTGATTCGTAATCTTCGCTTCGATTTTTTGCATTTGAATCTGTTTGATGAGATACTTTCTACTACTCGGATTCGTATCTTTAGTATCTTTTTCTGGTATGGTTGTGTAATTCGCCTCTGCAATGTTTTGATATANCTGGTATGGTTGTGTAATTCGCCTCTGCAATGTTTTGATATATTCAAATTAGTCATTAGATATATTTCATGATTTTATATGTGTATGTTGACATGCTGTTCATAGTCTATCGACAAAACACTTAACAATTCAAAGCCATTGGACGACATATGAATTTACCTTCTATGGATCATATATTCGATTTTTTGTGTTCCTTAGCTACTTGCATTGCATAGCTCATGTGTTGTAGTTTATATAATTTCTGGGTGGATACACATTTAGTTTATAGGTCATTTTGTTACAGATTTTTTTTGTTTCTGAAAGTGATATCATTTATCTTACTTCTGGTGTGAATTATATCCTGTACGGCTTTTGAGGCCGATTTAACTATTTTTCAGGGTCTTAGAGCATAAACAAAAACAGGTCCCCTAACATATCATATAACAAAAAAAAAAATAAAACTGTGCTACCTTTTAACCCTTGGGTTGGACCATGCCACCCTCTTAAGCTAGCTGGCCCTAACGGCTAAGCGTTCGTGCTATGTAGAGCACGTACGAGTTCCAAGATGTTTTGACAATTGACATATAAACTTTTACATTGTTTCAATTATTTCGAAGTAAGATATTTTCTGAAACTTTATAGTTTGTGATCTCTGTTTCTATATTGTTTTTCCATGAACTGTATTTTCACAGGCTATTTTGCTGTGTATGTTCTCATTTCACAATTTTGCATTTTTACTTTAACTAGTTGGGCAAGTCATTTCGGAAACATGCCAGCTCAGAAGATCGAAACAGGTCATGAAGACATTGTCCACGATGTGCAAATGGATTACTATGGAAAGCGCGTAGCAACTGCTTCATCTGACTGCACCATCAAGATAACTGGCGTCAGCAACAACGGTGGTTCACAGCCTCTAGCTACATTAACCGGCCACCGTGGTCCTGTCTGGGAAGTTGCATGGGCCCACCCAAAGTTTGGATCAATCCTTGCGTCGTGCTCATATGATGGTCAAGTCATACTCTGGAAAGAAGGAAACCAAAACCAATGGACCCAAGCTCATGTCTTCACAGACCACAAAACTTCAGTTAACTCAATAGCTTGGGCTCCTTACGAACTCGGACTCTCCTTAGCTTGTGGATCATCCGACGGAAACATTTCGGTTTTCACAGGCCGAGCTGACGGTGTCTGGGACACAACAAAGATAGACCAAGCACATCCGGTTGGAGTCNCCGACGGAAACATTTCGGTTTTCACAGGCCGAGCTGACGGTGGCTGGGACACAACAAAGATAGACCAAGCACATCCGGTTGGAGTAACTTCAGTCTCATGGGCTCCAGCCACAGCGCCTGGTGCTCTTGTCAGCTCCGGCTTACTAGATCCTGTTCACAAGCTAGCTTCCGGCGGGTGTGACAACACCGTGAAAATATGGAAACTCTCGAACGGGTCATGGAAAATGGATTGCTTCCCGGCTCTCCAAAAGCACACAGATTGGGTCCGGGATGTAGCTTGGGCACCAAACTTGGGTTTACCTAAGACCACTATTGCTAGTGGCTCACAAGATGGGAAAGTGATTATATGGACTGTGGGAAAAGAAGATGAGCAATGGGAAGGTAAGGTTTTGAAGGATTTTATGACACCGGTGTGGAGGGTGTCGTGGTCATTGACTGGTAACTTGTTGGCTGTGTCGGATGGGAATAATAATGTGACTGTGTGGAAAGAGGCGGTTGATGGAGAGTGGCAGCAAGTGACTGTTGTTGAGCCGTAAGTTTACACCTTTTAAAATCTATACTTTAGTCTTGTTTTTTATGGTCTTTGTTTGATTTTGTGTCTTTTGACACATTGATGTTCTTATGACATGAGATTTTGATATGTTAAAATATAAGATTTTAAAATTCTTTATTTTTGTTTTTTTTTTAATATATATAGTATCAATAAACTTCAAATAATACAAATACGTGATTGAATAATCTTGTCTTTTAATTATCAAATAAATAATTGAATAACATTTTATTTCATACTAAAAATACAATATTCAATTATCCACATAAACATTTGTACTAATAAATTCAGCAATGCAAATAAATTCGATATTGTGATATTAAGTAGTTAGAAATTAGAAGATGATTATTTTAATTTGTACTAATATTTCATGGAAAAATTAATAATAATTATGTAGTTTTGATATTTTATATATTAAAAGTAGGATATATTTTAAATAGATATTAAATATTTTATTCCAAAAATATTTATCTCTAATTTAAAATTTTTAACTAATTCAATGTCAAAATTTTGAAAAATAAAAGAACTACAAGTTACGTTACTAATGATATATTCAAAACCCGAAAGTTCAGAATAAAAATGAAAGAAAAATTAATCTAACCTATTACCAAACAAAAAAGTCTTTTCTAAAAAAAACAATAACTAACAATATATTCAATAATTTCATTACAACTAACAATATACTACTATATAAATGTAAATGATGATATGCTAGAATAAAGTTAGAAAGTGAATGACTATAAAAGTTACAAGACAACTCCCGTTACATTCAAATAATATCAACAAATTTAAAGATTTTTTTATTAGTTGTTAAAGACGATACAACTAAAATTTAACATTTTTCTTTCGTCATCGATATTCTTCCTATTCTGAACTAATTTTGCAAACATAAAAATAATATTATTATTTTTCAATTTGATTAAAAAACATTCGATTCAATTCACCCAATTGAAAATAGTTAATAACAGTAAATATCACAAAAACCCTTATTTCTAATTGGAGTATTCAAATGCAAACCTTATTTGGTGCACAAGATGCATTAGAAAAGTAGTGGAAAACGGTTATGACAAAGCAGAAGCAAGTAATTCCTCTACTATCAACCAAATCAATATTTTGAAAACCAAGCGATTGAAGGATAAAACCGCTCTCTACTTGTTGTTCCAAACAGTAGATGAGTCAGGTTTTGGAAAGGCCTAAAACGGAATATAAATCTTGCTAAAAAAAAAGTAATAATAAATTACTTCTGATCTTATAAATTTTGGCGAAATTATTTGAAAATCAATAAATAAAAAATTTCAATTAGAATTGTACTACTCGAAAGCGAGCGCTTATGCTCCAGCCAAAAAAAAAAAAAACCACTTAAATTGAACCTGGGTAAAATTTCGGTTATTAAGCAAACCGGTCCATCCGATTTACAATCTCCACCTGAACCGGTATTTTAACCTAATTCCCCCCTTTGTTCCTTTTTTTTTTCTCCCCTGCGATTTCCGATCCCCACCATAGCGTCTCCGTCTCTCAACTTCTGAACACGATTTTCCGACGGGAATCCGCCATCTCCGACCTCGAGTAAGCTCTCTTAACTCTCTTGTTTATTCATGTGCTTCTCTAATCGCCCCTGATTCTGCTCAGATCATTTTTTGTTTTACTTTAATCGCCTTTTTCATTCTCTGCGATTTTCAGCCTGTTCCGACCTGTTCTTATCGAGAGGCGTTTCTGGTCACTTTGGGCTTCTCCAAACTTAGGTTAGTCTCTTATCCTCTCCAAACTTTGATACACCTTCGATTTCATAGTGTTTTTTTCCCCGAAGCAAACTTAACTCGTTTTTCTTCTTGTTTCAGTGACTGTGATTTCGACCTAATTTGATGACCTTTTTGTTGTGGGTTGTCTGCTTCGCATATTGATCAGGTATGCCTCCACAAACCTCCAGCTTTCATCTCTTTGCTCGATTTCACCATTTCTGGTTTCGTTTCCTTGAAATTGTTCATACTCTTTAATTTCATCTCATCTGGTCATCTTCACAGAGACTGTAACTATCATTTAGTCTTAGCATCGTCACAAATTAAGTCCTTTTTTTATAACATTTATTTTTCTTTGTCCAATTGCAACAACTTTCTTATTATAGCCTTCTTGTTTGTAACAGGTTCCTCGTACTTGAGAGCTCCACGCAAAGGAAACAGGTGCGGCTCCTAACAAACTCCTTTGGAATAGCAAAGCTGTTGCTCAATATTTGACCAAGTGTTGATGGGTTTTTGTAGGGCCAGATATAACAATTTGTAGCCCAAGTCTCAGGCCCAATAGTCCAGCCCAAAAAAGCACTTAAATTGAACCAAGGTAAAATTCCGGTTATTAAGCAAACCGGTCCATCCGATTTACATATTTGTATCGTTTCTCAAATTTTACTTCTTATTTTTTTTTGTATACCTCAGAAAACTGAAAAATGTCTTCAAAGTGGCGAGCTCTCCAGCATNCGGTCCATCCGATTTACATATTTGTATCGTTTCTCAAATTTTTCTTCTTATTTTTTTTTGTATACCTCAGCTCACTGAAAAAATGTCTTCGAAGTGGCGAGCTCTCCAGCACCGCCATCGTTACACTTACAGTGCTGTCGTATTCCCCAGCTCTTTCACAGCTTCTTTGAGCCAATCTAGTTTATCTCAACGTTGTCCCAAATTTTACTCCAACATCGAAGAATTGGTTTCACTGAACTCGATCTATGCGCAAGTTAATCACACCAAAAAAGTTGTTACGTCGCTCGGAGAGGTTCTCGCGGAGACCCCTGAAATTNCACAGCTTCTTTGAGCCAATCTAGTTTATCTCAACGTTGTCCGAAATTTTACTCCAGCATTGAAGAATTGGTTTCGTTGAACTCGATTTATGCGCAAGTTAATCACACCAAAAAAGTTGTTACCTCGTTTGGAGAGGTTCTCGCGGAGACGTCTGAAAATGAAGGCGAGAAAGAGGAAGTTTATGTACAGGAAGCTATTAGATTTTTCTTAGAGATTATGTTCATGGAGAATTCTTTGCCTCTACATAGGACCCTTGTTTCAGCCTTGGCCAAAATCCGTAAGTTTCATTCAGTCATGAGTTCATGTTTTAGGCTTCTTTGTAATGAATATGGTGGTTTGGAAGATGGTGGGAAGCGATTTTGTGTCTCTAGAGTTGCTTTATCAGTAATGGGTATGCCAAAGTTGGGATATTTGGTTGATATAATCCAAGATTGCGCTCTTTTGGTGGGTCATGATATTGTTTCTGGGTTGAATAGTATCATCTTAGAGACTGAAGCTTGTGCTAGGCCTCCCCCTACTGTTATGGAGCAATGCCAAGAGGCTTTGTCTTGCTCCTATTACTTATTTCAGCGCTTTCCTTCGAAGTTTAATAGTTTAGTTGGGGATGATGCAAGTTTTATGGAGAAGGTTTTTGTTGTTCAAATAAGCATTTTGAAGTCAGTGGCATTTTCTAGGGACTGTTGTGTGGCTGCTGGTGTGAGTTTGTGTGCTGCTTTACAGGTCTGTCTTCAAGAAAAAGAGCTTGGATTGTTTATAGCACAAGGTATATTTGGCTGGAGTAGTGTCATTAGATATACTGATATTGTCAGCAAAATTCCATTTTCCGGGGATATTTGTTCTGAGATCTGCAGTTTTTCATCTTTGAGTAGACTCTGCTTGATCCGAGGCATTCTTACTGCAGTTTCTAGGGGTATTCTTGTTTCCTCTTTTGCTCAGTTCAGTAACAGTGAGTGTGGTCGCAAAACTATTTTGTATGACGGAATCTTGCCTGAACTTTGTGATTTATGTGAGAACCCCATTGACAGCCACTTAAATTTTCACGCATTAACTGTGATGCAGATCTGCTTGCAACAAATCAAGACTTCTATGTTAACTGATTTATCAGAAGATTTTGATCCAATGCTAGACAACACGGCAGCTCGAGTGCTCAGAATTATATGGAACAACTTGGAGGACCCTTTAAGCCAGACTGTCAAACAAGTCCATCTCATGTTTGACCTCTTACTCGACATTCAAACCACAGTTCACCAGAAAAATGATAAAGTGGGAATAAGGGAATCTTTGGTGAATATTGTCAATTATCTTCTTCGTTTAGGATCACGCTGTAAGGGAAGGTACGCTCCATTAGCATCCTTGACAAGGCGGTTAGGTGCTAAGACTTTGTTGGATATGAGCCCTAACCTATTGTTTGAGATGGCAAATGCTTATATTGATGATGATGTCTGCTGTGCTGTCACATCATTTATAAAATGTTTCCTTGAAATGTTGCGTGATGAATGCTGGGCGTGTGAAGGTGTTAACTTGGGTTATGCGCTATATCGAAAACATTGTTTACCTCCTTTCATTTATGGGCTTGCTTCTGGGATGTCGAAACTCAGGTCCAATCTAAATACTTATGCAGTACAAGTTCTTCTAGAACTGGATGTAGACAGTATATTTCCTTTGCTTTCTTATATATCAATTGGTCCAAGTGAGGAAGAGACCAAGCTAATCGATACCCAATTGAGTAACATGAGCATGGAACTGACAGTGGAACAGAAAGTGGTTGTTTTAGTTTCGCTGCTGAAAGTTTGTCGCACACTTGCATTCCTCGAAGGGGATATTGAACAAAAAGGAATTGCCGATGCATTTGCATTTATCCAAATTAAGGGTATTGAGTTAAAAGTTCCCATTGAGTGGCTAAAAATGGCCTTAACCCATGTTGATGAGTCGGTTCGTGTGGATGCTGCAGAGACACTCTTCTTAAACCCCAAGACTTCTAGTCTTCCATCCCCTTTAGAACTCTATCTCATGAAGGAGGCTGTTCCTTTGAACATGAGGTCATCCTCTACAGGTTTTCAAATGAAATGGACCAGTTTGTTCAGGAAATTTTTTGCTCGGGTCCGCACATCGCTGGAAAAACAGTATAAGCTAGGAAGCTGGCAACCACTTCTAGTCAATGGAAATAGTGAAACATGTTTAAATAGAAAAGGCGATGAGAATGCAGTCCTTCGTGCAGAGAGTCTGTTCAAGTTTATGAGGTGGCTGAGTTCCTTTTTGTATTTATCTTGCTACCCTTCTGCCCCTTACAGGAGAAAAATAATGGCGACAGAACTTATACAGATCATGATTGAAGTTTGGCCTGTCGTGCCTTCTAAGGACCCCACTTCACATCAAGGCCATCTTTACCCTTACTCTGATATTGTCACTTCACATGATTCAACGTTGTTGCTAGTTGGATCGATTGTTGATAGTTGGGACCGGCTTCGGGAAAATAATTTCCGAATTTTGCTTCATTTTCCAACTCCATTTACTGGCGTTTCAAATGAAGACATGGTCCAAAACATTATTCCTTGGGCTAAACAACTAGTCTGCAGTCCACGGGTAAGAGAGAGTGATGCAGGTGCTTTGACTCTAAGGCTTATCTTTAGAAAGTATGTATTGGACCTTGGATGGATAGTCAAAGTTTCCACCAATGTTGTTTGTTGTCAAAGAGAGTGTGAAAGTATAAATGGTCTTTATCAGAACTCTAGACCCAATTATCCTGTGATTGAGTATATTAAATCACTTATTCATTGGCTTGATGATTCCGTGAAGGAAGGAGAGCGTGATCTCTGTGAAGCATGCAACAACAGTTTTGTTCATGGTGTATTACTGGCTTTGCGGTATACTTTTGAGGAATTGGACTGGAACTCTGACGCTGTGTTATCTAGTGTACCAGAGATGAGAAAGGAACTGGAAAAGCTTCTTAAACTGGTGGTGCGAATAACTACATTAGCACTCTGGGTGGTTGCTGCAGATGCTTTCGGTTTACCTGAGGATATGGATGAGATAATAGATGATGATAGTTTTTTGTTGGATGTTCAAGATGACGCTGCCGCTGTTCTCTCAGAGGAACAGAAGGATACAGATTCAAAACCTATGCATGAAACAATACAATCACAACCAGTCATTATGGTTGGTTGCTGGCTCGCCATGAAGGAGGTACTGATTATGTCATCTTTCTGATAAT
>OVAW01000575.1:0-13421 GCA_900406365.1 Heliophila coronopifolia | reverse complement strand
AGTTTGTCTCGAGGTAAAAAAAAAAGCTTACAAATGGAATTCTATGTTTTTCAATTATAAAGTTTAGACATTCAAATGTATGAATTGTAAGTAGCATTCCAAACAAACATGAACATTGACGAAGTAAAAGAATATAATATCATTTGCCTGTCAATGAATGCATCTATTTTGGCTGGTTTTTTGTTTATTTTGCATGATTCTCAAGTTCATATTGATGTGCCAACTACCACATAGAAGGATATATGTGATTCATTTTGTTTCTTTTATAATTGTTACGTTTAAAATTAATTAATCCCACGCATAGCGCGGGTCATCATCTAGTGCTATATTACACATTTTATTATGATGAGTTTATTTGGTACATGTATACCGAGAGTGTTTATAACATTTAACTTTATTATGCTAATCTACTTTTATATATAAAAAAAAAACAATTTTACTAAAAAATTCACAAATATATGCTATATATATTTAAACATTAACATTTTTTTAAACCATAATTTATTTAGTTTGTAAAAAATATATCTATCCTACATTAAAACACAAAATATTTACTAAACAAGGCTTAAATTTGTATAATATTAAATATAATATCAATATAAAGTAATACTACTGAAAAGATAATTTAGTAATTATCAAATGATATTAACTCATTGTATTAATTTATATTATACTAATATTAATTTAATTATAATTTGACTAATCAAATTCATAATTTAATTGAAAAAGTTAAATATGATGGTTACAAACAAATTAACAAAAAAGATGAAAGATAATATATAAAATGAGAAAAAAAATTATAAACCAAAATACTAAAAAATAATTAAGATATACGCCTAAAAATAGTTAAACAAAAACTATAAATATAAAAAAATTCCTAAAAATATGCCAATATTTTATTAATACTAATAGAAAGAAAAATTCACAAATATCTGCTATATATATTTAAACATTAACTTATTTAAAACCATAATTTATTTAGTTTGTAAACAATATATCTACTTTATATTAAAACACAAAACTTTTTCTAAACAAACTTTTAATTTGTACAATATTACATATAATACCAATATAAAATTAAAACTAGTAGAAGGACAATTTAGTAATTATCAAATGATATTAACTCTTTTTATTAATTTAAATTATACTAAATATTAATTTAATTATAATTTGACTAATCAAATTCTTAATTTAATGGAAAAAGTCAAATATGATGGTTACAAACAAATTAACAAAAAAGATGAAGATAATATATAAAATGACAAAAAAAATCATAAAACAAAATACAAAAAAAATTACGATATACGGCTAATAATAGTTAAAGAAAAACAAAAACTATAAATATAAAGAAAAATTCCTACAAATATATCAATATCTTATTAATATTACTAGAAATAAAAATTCACAAATATCTGCTATATATATTTAAACATTAACTTTTGAAAAAGCATAATTTATTTAGTTTGTAAAAAATATACTATTCTATATTAAAACACAAAAAATTTACTAAACAAACTTTAAATTTGTACAATATAACATATAATACCTATATAAAATTAATACAATTAGGAGGATAATTTAGTAATTGTCAAATGATATTAACTCATTATATTAATTTAAATTATACTAAATATTAATTTAATTATAATTTGACTAATAAAATTTTTAATTTAATGGAAAAAGTCAAATATGATGGTTACAAGCAAATTAACAAAGAAGATGAAAGTTAATATATATAATGACAAAAAAAAATTATAAAACAAAATTCAAAAAATGAAGATATACGGATAAAAATAGTTAAAGAAAAGCAAAAACTATAAATATAAAGAAAAACTCATACAAATATGCCAATATTTTATTAATAACTACTAGAAAGAAAAATTAACAAATATCTGCTATATATATTTAAACATTAACTTTTGAAAAAGCATAATTTATTTAGTTTGTAAAAAATATATATACTTTATATTAAAATACAAAATATTTACTAGATAAACCTTAAATTTGTACAATATTACATATAATATCAATATAAAATTAATATTACTAGAAAGATAATTTAGTAATTATCAAATAATATTAACTCATTGTATTAATTTAAATTATACTAAATATTAATTTAATTATAATTTAGCTAATCAAATTTTTAATTTAATTGAAAAAGTCAAATATGATGGCTACAAACAAATTAACAAAAAAAATGAAAGATAATATATAAAATGACAAAAAATAATAATAAACCGGAATACAAAAAAAAAATTAAGATATATGGCTAAAAATAGTTAAACAAAAACAAAAATTATAAATATAAGAAAAATTCATACAAACATACCAATATAGTAGGAATAAAAAACAAAGTAAGAAAGTTTAATAGATTTAAAAAAAAAAAATATATTCATACAAAGATTAGAAATTGTATGGAATTTAACATATTTTGAACAACCTATAAAGTTCTATGAAGTAATTTAAAAACAAAACCTAAAAAAATTATAATTTTTTTATGAACTTTAATAATTAATTATTTAAAATTTAATTGAAATATATAGAATAATTAAAATAATCAAATCCGCGCACAACCTTGGTTTTAAAAAGCGTGAAGCGCTCCGAGGCACCAACTGTCCCGTTGACGCCTTGCGCCTAGGCGTTTGCCTAAGCACGCCTTAGACAAAACCTATCGTTTAAGCAAAATTTAATATAAAACTTATCTACTACTAATTAAATATGTAATATTGATACTATTATTTGTTAAATATATTTTAATTACTAATCACATTTAAAAAAATTGATTATAATATTTTTTTAAAAGAAAAAAAATTATAAACAATTTAATAATGCTTTTATAATCGTGTTAATTATTTTAGAAAAATCGTGTAGTCATGTTAAGGTATTTTTTGTGTTTTTTTATTAAAAATATTTGCTGAACGTGTTTTTAATGACAAATTTATAATTAATTTTTTATTAGTTTTTGAATAAAAAATATTAAATTAAACTAAATTAACATTTTTACAAATATATTATTCATAACTAGTCATTAATTAACTTTATTTTTCAAAATGAAATTGAAAATAAAATAGAGTAAAATATTAATAATAAAAATAAAGATATGTTAAAATTACGTTAACAAAATTTTAGGAACTTTTTGACCAAGATTTTAAAGAATTTTTTTTTCTAAAATATACAATATTAAGTATTTGTTGTTTAAAATAAAAAAATTAACACGGTTTACAATATATACAAGATTAACATATTTTTTATAAAAAACCAACACCTCTAACAATTTATTCGTTCATATATATATATATATATATATATAATCTATTCGAATCATATTTCTTTTATTCCGTCGTCAACAAGTTTTATATATCTTCCATTTTTCCAATTCACCACTATTTGATATCATCAACTTTTTTCAACTAACCGGATCAGTTGTCTCTCTCATTTTGTATCAATATAAAACAATATACAAAAATATTATATCGTAAATGACATAATTCTAAAAAAGCGCTTGCCTTATGCCTCGAGTGCCTTTACGCATTAGGTCTTAGGCGTGAGCCTTTTTTTGTCGATTTGCCTTCGAGGCATAAGGCGAGATCACCATTGCCTAGGAGATCTCACGCCTAGATACGCTCGATACACGCTTTTTTAAACCAAGCGCACAACGCAAGATATTAAAAAAAAAATTTTATCCATTTTTATCTGGAAAATTTCGTTACCCACTGTGTTTTTATATTATTTATTGGAAAATGACCATTATTAATTTAAATTTATAGTCGAACCCCAAATAAAATATTTAACTTTTTTTTTACTTTGAAATTTTTAATAACGTTAACTTCTTATTCTTTATTATATTTTAATTTTTTTTCCAACGTGCTGACCACAAAACCCTCAACGAAGCTTCAATGAAATTAACTTAGCCACTTATGTCTACAAAAATGGCGGACTCAAAGCAGCCATTGAAAGTGAGAAGAATCTCTCCGTCTCCTCCATGATACCTCATTCCCATCTTCTCTCTCACTACTCTATCTTCCCTAAGCTCTTCACCAAACCTTCTCTTTCTCTCTCCTTCTCCTCAATGCTCTCTTCTAATAAGTCTCTCCGATCGCCTAAACCTACCTCCATATGCCGCCTCTCCGTCTCCGTCTCCGGCGACGAATCTGTTCATAATTCCGATCTCGCTGATCCAATTCTTCCTCTCCTATCGCCTGAATCTTCCACCATAAACCGCCTCTCCGTCGCCGGCGATGAATCTGTTCATAATTCCGATAACGCTGATCTCCTATCACCTGAAGCCACCACCGTAAGCCGCCTCTCTATCGCCGGTGACGAATCTGTTCTCAATTCCGATAACGCTGATCGAATCCATCCTCTCCAACCGCCTGAAGCTTCCACCGTACGCCGCCTCTCCGAAGATTCCTATCCAATTCGTCCTCTCCGAATCGCCGTCATCGGATTCGGAAACTACGGCCAATTCCTCGCCGAAACCCTAACTTCACAAGGCCATCTCCTCTTCGCTTACTCCAGAACCGATTACTCTACCGCCGCTCATCAAATCGGTATCAAATTCTTCACAGATCTTCACGACCTCTGCGAAACTCATCCAGACGTCGTTCTCCTCTGTACTTCAATCCTCTCCACAGAAAACATCCTCAAAACGTTACCGTTTCAAAGACTCCGTCGAAACACACTCTTCGTTGATGTTCTCTCAGTTAAAGAGTTCGCCAAAACTCTCCTCCTCGAAACTTTACCTAAAGATTTCGATATCCTTTGCACGCATCCAATGTTCGGTCCACAAAGCGTGAATTCAAACCACGGATGGAGAAATCTCCGATTGGTGTACGATAAAGTACGAATCGGAGAAGAGAAATCGAGAGTTTCAAGGTGTGATGAGTTTCTAGGGATTTTTGAGAGAGAAGGATGTGAGATGGTGGAGATGAGCTGTGCCGATCATGATCGGTACGCTGCCGGATCGCAGTTCATAACGCATACGGTTGGTAGGGTTTTAGGTATGCTGAAGCTGAAATCGACGCCGATTAATACGAAAGGATATGAGGCATTGCTTGATTTGGTTGAGAATACTAAAGGAGATAGCTTTGATTTGTACTATGGATTGTTTGTGTATAATAAGAACTCGTTGGAGATGTTGGAGAGGATGGATTTGGCTTTTGAGGCGTTGCGGAAGGAGCTTTTTGGTCGACTTCATGGTGTTGTGAGGAAGCAGTTGTTTGAAGGTGAAGCGCAGAAAGTTCGTAAATTTGCTAATGGTAACCCAAATGATGCTTGTTTGGATATGTTGAGGTATATATATAGGTCTTGCTTTTTCTGAGTTTTGCTATGTCTATGCCAATTGATGTAAAGGTGTGAAATGGGCGCGTGGGTGAAGCCCAATCCCCACCGCGTCGGGGTGGTCATGGTCACAAGATTTTAAAATGATATGAACCACGAGCTATAGATGTTGTCGCCCATATAGTTCTCAGGCTATAGATGTTGTCAACCATAGTCCATGGGCTAAATAGGCGGGCGCCCGCAGTTATGTAGTTTAGTCCATATAGTTCACATATCATAACTTCAACCAAAATAGCCAAGATATATAACCCATAACCGCAACCGCAAACCCGCAGCCCATAAGCCCGTAAATAAACCTGTAAGTCCTTAATTACCCACCCGACCGTATGCATGTTTTGAAAAAAAAAAATTGACAAAATTTTAGGCCAGCTAAAGGAAAAGCCTGCGGTCACCTCTTCTCCGCACGGTGCGGTCATGGTCATTGACATTTTTGACTGCAAACCCACATGAACTTCAATTTTTACCGCCCATCAGTCCGCATGCCTTTCCCCAAAACCGCGGTTAGACGGCCTGCCTGCCCAATTGACACCTATAATTATTGGATTTCGAGATGATCTTATTTACCTGATTTAAGAGACTCTTTTTTTTTTATGGATGTATTTGATTTCTTATCACCATATAATATTGCAGGTCAAAAGATGGTGCTACAAAGTATGAGTATAATGAACAACTCTCTGGCACTGTCAACGACAGTTCAAGACTTAAGATTGGTATAGTCGGTTTTGGCAACTTCGGACAGTTTTTAGCAAAAACAATGGTCAAGCAAGGGCACAAAGTGTTAGCCTATTCCAGAACTGATTACACTGACGTAGCTGCAGAACTCGGTGTCTCGTATTTATCAGACCTTGATGATCTATTTGAAGAACATCCTGAAGTAATTCTTCTCTGTACTTCAATCCTTTCGACCGAAAAAGTTATAAGATCACTCCCATCTCAACGACTAAAGAGAAGCACACTTTTCGTCGATGTCCTTTCCGTAAAAGAGTTCCCGAAGAATTTCTTTCTTCAAGTTCTACCACCAGATTTCGATATTTTGTGCACTCATCCCATGTTTGGACCAGAAAGCGGTAAAAACGGATGGAACAATCTTTCCTTTGTGTTTGATAAAGTTAGAATCGGAAAAGACAATAAAAGAACGTCTAGATGTAACAGTTTTCTCGACATTTTCGCTCGTGAAGGATGCTCTATGGTCGAAATGTCGTGTGCTGAACATGACTGGCACGCTGCTGGATCACAGTTTATCACACACACAGTAGGAAGAGTTCTTGAAAAATTAAACTTGGAATTGACTCCGGTTGATACCAAAGGTTATGAGACATTACTAAAATTGGTGGAGAATACTGCTGGTGACAGCTTTGATCTTTACTACGGATTGTTTTTATACAATCCTAACGCAATGGAACAGCTCGAGAGGTTTGATTCAGCTTTCGAAGCATTGAAGAAAGAGCTTTTCGGGCGGCTTCATCGTCTTCTTCATAAGCAGCTGTTTGGGAATGATAAGGTGGATACTAAAATCATGGTGGAGACAACTAGCTTGTCAACATTCTCAGATGAAAAAGCTAAAAGTAATGTTTTGTCAGAGTAATATATTTTTCTTCCGATTTTATCCTTTTATGCATCGGTCTTTGAAAGGTTTTGGTACTTGTAGCTTTGTTTTGACCGTTTAGTAAGTCTGTTGTATCTTTGTTTCATATGTTTATCAGAAGTAAAATAAAAAATTTGTTTTTTATTTGATCCAAATTGTCGGAACTCGGAAATTTCTTCGTAGGTTTCTGAAAGGAAGGTACTTTTTTTTTGTTTTCCTAATAGAATAACTGAATGGATATGTTTCTAGTTCCGTATGCAGCTATCTGAGAATATGAAGGTCAATGCGGTTCGGAGGCGTCCAACAATGGTTTTTTTTTAAAAGCATGTGGGCTAAAGGTTGTCCGAAATAAAAAATCATATGGACTGGTGGGCTAAAAGTCTAACGACCATGACTCTGCTGTGCTGACAAGCAGTGTCCAGTGCGAAATTTTTGTTCCAAATTTTTTTCATGGTCGGGCAGTTGAGTTGAGTTCATGGTTGGGCGGTTGGATTGAGTTCACAGGCGGTTGGGCTGAGTTCATTGTAGAGCTGTTTTTTGGTCAAAAATATATGTTTACAGGCTAAGTCCACTAAAGGTTCGCAAACACAAATGATCTCAAACCTAAAGCTGCATAGGATCATGGACATAGAAGTTGGAGCCATGACCGCTTCTGTAGGGTGCATGTTGGGCTCCGTCTGCGGGCGGCACGGTCCGCTCATATTGACACGTCTAGGTACAACAACGTTCCGTATATTCACAAAAACAATGGAATTTGGAGCTATTGTTATTGGCTCTGTTGAGTTTACATATATCGGTTCTAGAGGACGTTCATTAACTGTGATCCCTTTCTGCATAATGAAACTTTTAAAAATTACATCAAAAGAGTAATGCCATTTGATTTACTTCTACGGAAAACTCGATTTACCAATTGTCTTTCACAATGGATGTACGAAAAGTATAATTTCGGCTTCGGAAAATCTTGTGAATGTGAACAATGCCTTTGCTCCCATAACTCTACGCCAAATCAGAGTACTGCAAATTTAATAAGTAGCATGATTTGTAGTTAGCTTTACAACCTTGTGTGTAACCAATTAAAGAGAAGGGAAGAGTTTTGGGTAAAAGGAACACAAGGTTGCTTCTGATCTAGTTTTGTAATGTTCCTATTCTTAGTTTCAGTGGAGCAAATGCTGTATGTTTTAAAATTGAAAATTATCAAATTTCTGATATCAGAAAATGTATATTAAGAATTTGATGTGATTACCTTGGATAGCATTTTGAAGATTAGTGTTAGTTTAAATACGTTTTGCAAATAATTATTATAAATTTCACTAATATGAGTAAATAGTTTGGAATCACATAGATAAACAGGAAAAAAATCCAAATACTTCAATATATATATATATATTTTTTCATTTAAATGAGATTTCGAGTGAGAAAGAAAATAATTGCAACGAGAAAAAAAAAAAAAAGAAAACAACATAGAGAAACGTAAACTAGAATAAAAGTTATTACAGATAATCTAAAAAAACATAAGATAATTGAAAAACTTTGAAAAAAAAATCTAACTATGAAGTCTCCAACAGTAACTGAAAGACAAACTTTAGACTATAGATAATTATTAGAATTAGTATAAAAATTAATAATTAATTAAACTATATATAGCTAAGCTCTTGTAGCTCACTGGTCAGCGAAGGCATATTTGAATGCAACGCTTGACGAGTTCGAAGCTCGAATGAAGCATGTTGTTGACAAAAAAAAAAATTAAACTTTTTTGGTCGACTAATAATTAAAGTTTATAAGTATATAATAAAATTAGGGTTCTATTAAATTTTGGTTAGATTGAGTATATACCCAAACCAATCCAATATCTAATTTTTTTTTTTTTTTAAATAGAACAATTTGGATATTTTGGTATATGTATAGCCGAACCAAAATTTATAATTTGGATTGGTTCAATTAGGATATTTCGTCCATCCATATAATATGCTTTAGAAACAACATATACTCTCTCCATATTTATATTCGAAAACTCACGTTGTTTCTTAAAAGATAAAAACAAAATGGTTTGTTTTAGAAATAGTTTCTCTTTTAAACATATATATATATTGTAGATTATATAGCAATTTTTATCCACTCTCAATTTTTAAAAATTTAGGTATTTATCATAATCATTTTTTTTTATATTAAATTAGTTTGTAAATTTTATAATTTTGATTCGTACTTCCTCCGTAAATTTTTTTAAATGTCGTTTTAAGGTTTTGTACAAATATTAAGAAAAAAATTTGGACTTATTTACCCTTTCTCTTTCGTACTCATCTTACCAATTTTAAAATTTCATTGATTATTTTATCTTGGTTTAATAAAAACTAAATTATTACATCTGAAAAGGTTAGGACAAAGTTGAAAAAATACCACTTTTTATCTTAAATGACTCTTATTAATTTACAGTAAACTTTCTCTAAAACGACACTTAATAAAATACGGAGGAAATAATAAATTGAAAAGTGAATTGGTTTTGAAACTTTCTGTTTCGTAATAAATTTAACACTAAATTTTATCATTTTATTGTTTGTCTTTGGTGAAATTTACATTGTCTTAAAATTTCTTTTTATAGAATTTTGTAAATAATGTATTATTTGATAAAGGGTAAAGTGCAAAAAAAATCTCTGGAAAGTTTCAAATTAACGTATTTTCCCCTGGTTTAAATACATGTTTACTCCTTGCGAAATCAAAGTTGCGAGAATCTACATATTTCAATATGCAATTTCAATCAAAGCTGCCAACATCAAAATCAAATTAGGAGATTTAATCAAATAAAATCCACATGAATGACTTCGGATTCACTCGCAACCTTCAAATTAGGAGATTTAGCAATTTAAATCTTCATTCTCGGCGATTATCTTAGCTTTAACACTGTCAATTCTTCAATTGCACATAGATCAGTGTTCTTCTTCTTCAAATCGGCTTTGCTCAGACGATAGCTACGTAGTAATATTTTAATAATCAAAACGATGACGTTCGGGTTTTATATTTAAGTCATATATTAATCAAAACGGCTTCATATCATTTAATTTAAACGGTTTCGTTTTATATTCCGTTTCCAATTTAAACACCGCTAAATTTGGGGGATATTTGCACCAATCTAAAAATTAGGGGAAAATACGTTAAATTGAGATTTTATAGGGTTTATTTTTGGAATTTTACCCTTTGATAAAATATTTTGAAGTTTACAATATTACAAAAAATAGTAAATTTCTCTTCTTTGAGTTTTGGTTTAACGGCTGCTTTTTAATATGATTTTTAATTGGAAAAAAATTGAAGATCACCCAAATATCTAGCGATATTTTTATTTTCTTGTGTTCATTTGTGTTTCCTTCCCATTGATTAGATCAAACCTCAGAAACATTGATTCAAAGATATGGGAAGTGAATCAATGAGCCAATTGTCTCTTACAAAGAAACTCAAATCAAAGTTTTTCATCATCGGCTGTTTTCGGACAACCAATGGCCACCACCACAACATCCCGGTCCTGCCATCATCTCCGGAATCTCCCACCAATAGATCCTCTCAAAGCCCACGCGGTGGAATCATGACTTTATCTCCAAGGCTCAATCGGACGTTGTCCAAGTCGCACAAAAAGTGTCGGAATATGATTCATCGGTTTGGTGGGGGTGTGAGCAATGTTGTTTCCAATAGGAGCGGACCCATGTTGTAAGTCCTCTCAGCCCGGGCCCCATAATACTTTTCAGCTATTTTTTACCCTTTTTTTTTTGAAGATTTTTCTTTATAGTTTGAAGTTTGTGCTTCATACTACATAATTTTCCCTCTTTTCTAATTTTAAACTCTTTTTTAAGTCATTAATATGTCGCCATAAAACTCTTTTTCCGTGGAAGAGTAAATGATCTATTGGTTACCATCTTTGTTGCTTATACACCATTCTAGTGGAAGAAATTTTAATTAGTCAATACTGCTGAGAAAAAAAAATAATGAAAAAACATATCTTAATTAAATTTATTCTTTAATATATAAATAAAAAATATATATAATTGAATATTTGCAAAACACTACTTTAATTTAACATTAAAAAAAACAAATATATTTTTTGACAAAAAAATGATCTTTTACAAAATAGATTTCTAAGATTTATATATAAAAAAATACATATTAGTACTATTAATCTATTTTAATTTTACGATTTTAAAAACAATAAAACATAACTTTTATCTACAAAAATAAAAATTTATACATTGTGCCCAATACTAATATTTTGGATCCGCACTTGGTATCTAGGCACGGGAAGCACGTCCGACGCCATACAACAGATTTTCATTACGATCCGTCAAGCTATGCGCTTAACTTTGACACGGGAAACGAGGACGATTATAATGCCGACCGATTTCCGCTTCGCAACTTCTCAGAAAGGCTGCCTCGTTCCCCACCTTCTTCAGCCAAGGCCATGGACGAGCCGTCCTTAGTTCACAGCGTTTCGCAGTGATGGTTATCTCACAGATTCATTTTTGGGTCCTTCAGTTTCTAAAGTTTTGTAAATAATCCAGAAGTTTTAGCAAATGTATTGGACTGTTTTTGAATCAATGTAGAGGGAAAATGACTTTATCAAACAAGAACTATAGTATCTTTTGTCTATTATACATGAATAATTAATTATATCGGTTCATACTTAAAATAATATTATTTGACGTAAACCTAATTACAATACTAACTCAATCGCCACATCAGTTGCCATATCAACAATTACACAGTCAGCTGCCATGTTAACCACCAACAAAAAAATTAAAATATATTAAAAGAATCAAAAGTTATAAAAATTTAATTTTTAACTATATTTTTTTTTATCTTAATTTATATTATATTGTACTTTTTTTTATTACCTATAAATATATCCAATTTTGTTTAAAAATACAGTTAGAAAAATTCTTATATTCAAACAAAACAAATTACATCTAAAAGTTTATTGAAAGCTCAACATCTTCTATCATCTTCTTCTTTACCATTAGTTTGTGATTCTTTGGCAAATAGCTCAACATTTCCAGGCTGCATACTATCTTGCCCCCTTCACGAATAGAGTTGCGCTACAAATGCTGGGTGCAAGGTTATTGATCAGCGTTTTGGCTTTCTCCACTGTTTGGGTCATGGAATTACCATAGCTAGCGGTGTTAGCGGGATGAGTAGCTCAGGCGACTCCACTGTAGGTTATGCAAAGAAGCTCCTCCTCCGAGTAACCATGATGAAGACATTCTCTTACATATTCCATGTATTGTTCCTATGATTCCGAAAGGAGTTTCTAATCCGCTTGTTTGAAAGAAGCGATCCTATTTTTGAGCATCTTCGTCTTCGACTTGGTGTAGAAGTGGCTTACGAACGCTGTTTTGCACTCATCCCATGTGGTGAGTGAGTTGGGTGGTAATGACTTAATCCAAAGGTAGGCTGTTAATGAGAATGCGAACAACATGCATTTCACGTTTCCGAGGGAGAATTCCTTTCCGATTGACTGTCTAGTGTCTTCACATGCGTTGTGAGACTTTCGTGCTTACTATCTGATCAGTGTCAAATTACGTGTTTTAGACCCTTTTTTATGTCACTCTTATTAACTGAACTAATCAAATTATCATCATTTAGTTAGGAAAAAGACCGAAAGCTGCATTTTTAGGATTTCGGGGTGCGTTTTTGCTATTTTACCGTTTTCAGGTAAAAAGAGGCCAAAAGTGTACAAATTTGGTCATTTGGAGATTCTTAGGAATTCGAGGCGTTTTGGAGGTTGATCCCCGAGAAAAGTCAAAGGAATCTAGAGTCAAAGCATCCGCAAAGACCAATGTACCGAAGGGCATTTTGGGAAGATTAAGGAGAAGCCGCCAGAAATCATAGGGAGACGTTGAAGGCAACCAATGACATTGAAGACGGAAGCCTCACGGGACCCATAATATGTTAAACTAACGGCAATTGAAAGATCTTCAAGAAGACTTTTGGTTCGTGAGCAAAGGAGGCGTCCCATGACTTAGAAGGTGCCCACCTTCTACACGATCGGAAGAGTTCAATAATTTTCCAGGAGAATTGGTCGAACAGATATGAGGCGACCTAGCACTTAAGAGGCGCCCGCCTCCCCTTTGTCAAAACGTCAGGAATCTTTCCAGGAGGATTGGTCGAACATATATGAGGCGGACCAACCCTTAAGAGGCGCCCGCCTCCCTTGTACAAAGTGTCAGAAAATTTCCTGGAGGAACGGTCGAACATATTTGAGGCGGACCAACCCTTAAGAGGCGCTCGCCTCCCTTGTACGAAGAATCATAAAAGTTTCAGGAGAATCTGCCGAACAGATTATGAGGCGGGCCAGGCCTTAAGAGGCGCCCGCCTCGCCAGTTTGAAAGGCGCCCCAGGCCTTAAGAGGCGCCCGCCTCGCCAGTTGGGAGGCGACCTAGCACTTAAAAGGCACCCACCTCGACGGTTCCAGGCATTTTTTCCCACTTTTCCAGATTTTTCTCCACACGACCCAGAA
>OVAW01000574.1:0-13545 GCA_900406365.1 Heliophila coronopifolia | reverse complement strand
AAAATCAAGTGAGATTTGAAGTTTTTTTAAGGGTAATTTGGTCATTTAACGAAATTTGGAATTAAAAAATTAATTAAGAAAAATAAAGGGTTTTATGAGATAACTTTTTATGTTGGGAGGACATATGGAAAAATGATCCCTACTTTAAAACTAGTAATTTTTTGTGTTTATCAATTTTATGTATTTAAATTGTTACATTACTAATGGATTATGACCCATTGCGAATTAAAGAAAAAAACTTCTACAAAATATATATACCCTTCTATAATTACTAAAAATTATTTTTTTTTTTAACGAAACGAAATTATATTAATTTCATAATGTACGCGGCTTATCCGCTAAAACAAACGGCTTTAACCAATCCACTAAAACATTAGAAATAACAACATTATCAATAAGGAAATTTGTAGCATGACCAGCAATTGCATCTGCTGCTTTGTTGTATTTCCGCGGGTTGAACTGGAACGAGGTTGTCATAAAATCCTTCAAAAGGCGGGTGTAAATCTGGCCGATATTATTTAAAACAGGCCAAAAAGATGGTACAAAATAGGAATGGCCCTAGTTTCCAATCGAACTTTTTTTTTATCAGAACTTTAAATTTTTCGACAATACAATATAATTTAGTAATTTACAAAGACACAATCATGAGCTTAATGAGAATTTTCTATAAAAATAGAGAAATTTAACCAAATTTCTGCATGTAATCTATTTTTTTTTTGGTCCCTCTAAAAGTTGACAGAAAAGTAGAATTGAATTCCAATAAAAAAATTGCATAAAGTAATCATTTAACGTATATTACAATTTCAACTATACAAAAAATAATATATATATATATATATATAATTTAAATAGTACTTCTGTTTTTATTTAGATGATATATTTTTTTAAATATATAATATTTTAGAAATTTTATGTAATTAACTGGATATTTTCAATTACACAATTATAAAATTAAATGATACTAATAAATTGAAAGTTTCGTTTAAGTTACACTTATAAAATTAAATGATATAATAAANNTTCGTTTAAGTTACACTTATAAAATTAAATGATATAATAAATTGAAAGCTTCTTTTAAGTTGAAAGTAACAAGACACGTGGACAAAATTAAATTCCCTTGAACGTAACAACATAATTAAAAAAAATAAAATAAAAAAAGGAATGTATAAGAATATATAAAAATAGTTATATATATATATATGCGTATATGTACATCTCTGTACATATTTATATATCTCTTCTTCTCCTTCCTCCTTCCTCACTTTTCAGCGTCTGACCAATTTCTCCGTTTTCCCCTTTTCCTTTCAGGTTCGTTTCCTCTCAGATCTTTCTTCCACTTTCCTTAATCTTCAGCAGTTTCTGAATTTTCTCTGAAATTGCATTTGAATCTCAAAAACCATTTTGAAAATTAATCCCAAATTGGGTTCGTTTCTTTCAATTCATGTCATTATCATCAATGCTTGGATCTTACATTTCGTCCAATTTCACATCTTAGATTCTCTCTCTACCTGTTTTATCGATTTTTTCTGTGTATCTGAGAAATTGTGTAAGAAAGTTTCGAAATTTATTGTTCTTCAATTCGGATCTGATTTCAGATTTCGATCTGTATGCTTAACATTTAGATCTACTCTTAAATCTGATCGATTCTCTTTATAATAATAAAAAACAAAACTTCGTTGAAAAAGGCACATTTTTTACGATTGAATTGTTCCAAAAATTCGACTTTTTCATTGTCGGATCTGATTTATTGTTATTGATCATTTACGTCAGCTTTACATCACTTGATTTTCCTTGAATTAGTAAATCAATAAAAAGATGATTCTAAATTTCCAAACTTTTTTGTTCCCTTAGATCTTGCTTTTTTCCTGTTCTTCTATATCCTTAGCATTTAGATCTACGCTTACATCACCTATTTGGCTGTGTCTTACATATCTGCCATTGTCTTATGCTCTTTGTACAGCTTTATAGTTTTGATTTTGTCTATATATTAACACTTACAATCAATGCCTTATCTAATCGTTCGAATTGATTCTTCTTCACAGGTAATATTTGAAAGAGTTGCTTAGTATCATGGGATCCAACAATGATGCAAACAAGGTAATGGTTTAACACTTCTGTGTAATGTAAATCCTCAAAGTGTGTAGAAGGGGTTTGCCTCTTTTATGAGACTATTGGTGACACACAAAATCAACCAATCTTATTGTTAAAGTCGTGAATATGATTATCATGTGTGCTTTTATTTTTGGTGTAATTTCTTCAGGAGATTAATGGAACTGCAAGTGGGAAGAAACCCACAGTTATTTTTGTTCTTGGTAAGTTCAGGTCTCTTGAATGTATTGCAAAACTGTTCATTATGTTAGCTGTTTTGTTTATGCGATGTCGTCAATAGATTGCATTGTCCTTATGATCTATAAGATGTGTTCTTTTGAGTTTAGTTTTTGTATAAACAGGTGGTCCGGGTAGTGGAAAAGGTACTCAGTGTGCCTATATAGTTGAACATTATGGCTACACACATCTCAGTGCTGGAGATCTTCTTAGGGCTGAAATTAAGTCGGGTTCTGAAAATGGGTATGCCCTTAAACTTTCCGGCGTTTTCAATATCATAAGCACTAATGACTTTTAACCAGTTTTTCAACTAAAAGTTTGGATCTTTTTATACGGTTTGCAGAACCATGATACAGAATATGATTAAAGAAGGGAAGATTGTACCTTCCGAGGTTACCATCAAGCTTTTACAGAAAGCAATTCAGGAAAACGGGAACGACAAGTTCCTCATTGACGGTTTCCCTCGCAATGAGGAAAACCGAGCCGCTTTTGAAAAAGTTGTAAGTAACAGATACTTTTGTACTTTGTTTTTTGCAATACCATTGCTTAATGACATACCTTTTGATGATTTTTTGTAGACTGAGATTGAACCAAAGTTTGTCTTGTTCTTCGATTGTCCCGAGGAAGAGATGGAGAAGCGCCTGTTGAACCGAAACCAGGTTTCTACAATATGAAAAGCTTTGTCACTTTATTCTGTCTAGGTCCTTACATATATACACTAATTGTTGTCTCCATTTCTGTTCTTCAAGGGAAGAGAAGATGACAATATTGAGACGATAAGGAAGCGTTTCAAGGTGTTCCTCGAATCTAGCTTACCAGTGATTCAGTACTACGAAGCTAAGGGGAAAGTTCGTAAGGTGAAATCATTTTCTTGTTTAATTTCATATATGTATTTATGTTCAAGAAATTTGAAGTTGTGACAAAATGTTGTTTTACTAATCATCAGATTCATGCTGCAAAGCCCATTCAAGATGTATTTGAGGAGGTGAAGGCAGCTTTTGCTCCTGACGCAGCGAAGGTAAAAAACCAACAATTGTGATATTCTCTAGTAGCGAAACCGAAATAGAAGTTTCCAATGAAAAGCATGTAATACAGAAGCTTTTAACTAATGTTTACAAGCAAGACCGACTCAAACCGTTGGGTTGATGAAAAACCAAAAATAGAAATTTTATCCCATTAGCAAAACTGATGCCCTTGAAATGTTGATATTTGTATGATGGCTAAAAATCCAAACTTTATAGACTTTAGGTCATGGTCGGCCCTATAGACAGGTTTGAATCATGAATGTTCTGTATGATATACTTTGATCCAAGTTTATTTTTTCTTTCAATTCTATTTTCAGATTTTCTGTGATATTGTTTAGATTATAGGCCAAGTAGCTTCAGCTAATATGATGCCATTATTGAATCACTAAATCTAAAAATGTTTATAAATTATTGAGTTAATGATTCTGTGAACGTTTTATTTAGGTTGAAGCTTAATTTCAGCAAGCAGCGAGATACCGAATACTCGATAAATTGATCAGGTATGTGTGTATGTATGTTCAAACCTAACTAAAGTTTTGATTTTTAAAAGTAAAAGATAGCTTTAGAATCTAGAATCTGATGCTTGTTATAGCATATAGATGGTATCTAGTTCTGAAATAATGATTAGGACAAAAGTAGTGTTTATGCAGAACCGACCTTGAAATTTCCAAAAATTTGTGGGGATCTTAGATAAATCTAAAATTTGTCGAGCACTTTAAAAAATAAAAAAATAAAAAAATAGGGATGTAAAATATTTTCTTAAACAAATTTGGGGTCGATGCCAATGTTTCATCTAGTTCTATTTAGGCCTGGTCCTTGTATCTATGTTATTGATAATGCATGGTTTCTTTCAAAATTTACAGGTATCTCAAGTCATGCTTGGCCTTATTTTTTTCTCTTATACCATATGATTACTGTTATACTATTATACACCTTTTTACCTATTTTATCATTTTTGTGATATTTTTGTACTTGATGGGATTCTGATTGAGACTTTTGCCTGCTAATCCTAGATTGGCTTATTGTAATTTCATATTTGAATCTTATAATATATTATATTACTTTAACAAGTCTTGTCATATATACTATATCAATATCCATGTTTCATGTCATTGATTTATTGGTACTTCATCTAATTTATTTATTTATAATCATTTTTTCTTTGTCAATATTATTTACTATCGTTTATATTGTCGCTTTTATAAAAGAGAATCAGATATATTTTTCAAAAAGAACTATATAAAACCTAATTTTGCATTTTGGAACTATTAAGCTCCGCAATTGTAGAAACACATTTGAGATGTTGAATTTGATTTACTTGATTAGGGATAAAGTTTTTAGTAGCTTGAAAAAAATGTTGATGGATATATAATAACAATAACTAAATTATCCGAAATCCCAAAAAAATATCGCAATTCACATAATAATACTAACAGAAAGTACCCAAAAATAATGTAAATACATTGATTAAAGACTTTAATCATACAAAACTTAGAATACACGTAATCTGATACTGATTATAATAACCTAAAGATTCTTCAGCTTTGCGTGCGTCTGAAGCAATCTCTGAAAATGCCAAATGAGGACAATATTGCCCCTGTTTTTGTAGTTAAACCATGTCCAAAGCCTCCATGATTGCCGTCTCTACCGTCTGAAACAAACGGTTGAAGCAAGCACGCATTAAGAACACCAAACAAACGACAAGGAAATTATTTAGTTTCAAAACTCTAATATCCCCTCTTGTCAGGACATTCTGTTGCCCTGTGTCCTGATTTCCCACAAATGAAACAAGAGCCTCCAAAACTCCTGTTTCCAAACACCAATCAATTGAATTGAAACTCATATAAAAGCACAGTTTGTTTGAAACTCGAAAACTCACCTCTCTCGGGATGGAGGACCTCTGCTGCTTGATGATGATCTTCTGTTACTGCCACCACCGATCAACCAATCATCAGAACTTCCTCTAGAACCACCACCACGGGACCAACTGCTTCCTCCTCCACCACCACTGCTTCTACTTCTTCTATCATCATCACCTCCCCAACTGTCACGGCCTCTTGATGATCCTCCTCTACCGCCTGATCTTGACCCTCTAGAACCTCCTCTAGGCATTCTGTCCCTGCTAGAGAATCGTCCGTAGTTATCACTAGACGGTCCATCGTCTTGGAGCGGAGGCAACTATAATCAAAACCCAAGTGTCGTTAGTGGAAAGGATCTTATTGTGAATAATGTTAAAACCGAGACCAATACCTTTGATATCATAGATAAACTGTTTCCTTCTGGGACTTCTTTCTCTAGCAGGTCTTTCGCGATATCCTCTGGTAGATCAAAAACAGCTCCTTGGACCTGATTATATAGCGGAATCAGAAAGTTCCAAAACGTCGATAGTTTCGAAAAATACTGCTAACTTAAAAGATTTTTTTCGAAGAAACTGACCCTGTCATCTGCAATCAAGAAGATTTTCCCAACTTGATCCGCAGCTGGGCGGTAAACATCAGAGAGAAAACCAGTGACCGACCTCGCTGATAAGAAGCCTCTAGAGTTTGTTGGATCTCGTATCAATTGCAAAGTCACCCATCCCTGAGTTCAAACAAAACTTCAGCTCACGATTGTCGGATTCTCGAATCTAAATAAGGAAAAAATGAGAATTAAACCTTCTCATGACTGAGAAGAGATCTTGATGAAGGTGGCTGAGAGAAACCGCTAAGGTGAGCTAGAGCTGCAGCTAAAGCATCGGTTCCTTTTTCTTCGATTAGTTTTTGAGCAGTTGCTGAGAAAAACTTAATAGACTCAGGGTGAACACTGTTTAAAGTGGCCACCACTTGGTCTGCTGACGCCTCCAACATCTCTCCAACGGTTGGTGGGCTAATAAATTCAAATCTGCAACCTACATCACGCTCCAGAGATCTTACTGTTCTCTTTTGGCTGCTTGTGTGCATGAGAATGGCAGAGCCTTCTTTCCCTGCACGCCCAGTACGACCAGAACGATGCACAAAAGTCTCTGGGTCATTGGGAAGTTCATAGTGGATAACCTGTACAGGCAAATGTCAGAACATGCCATAACAGAGGATAAGCTATGCACTGAAAACTTTGAAAACTTACTAGATCTACGTTCGGGATATCAAGTCCACGAGATGCAACATCAGTAGCAACTAAAACTGTGAATTTCCCTTGGCGAAAACCGTTGAGTGTTCTCTCTCTTTGATGCTGGGATATATCTCCGTGAAGTGCTTCGGAAGGTATACTGTTTGACAATGCTAGAGAAACCTCGTCTGCATCTCTTTTCGTTTGGGTAAAAACAATTGTCTTGCCACCCTTCGCATAAACCTTCAAAATTTCGAAAATACAACTAATCAAATAAAGAGCTAAAGACAACAATCAATCATGAACCATGTTTAGAAAACAGCAACTGAGTTGTACCGTTATAAGGTCGCTTAGAATAGTGCGTTTTGATGTCGAAGTGGTTGAGATTGCATAAAGTTTGATACCCTCTGCAAGCTTCTCATCTTGGTCTCCAACCTGCCATTAAGCATTTGAGCTAAGCTGAATATGAAAAGGAACAAAGAAGCAAGCAAAGTAAAGCTTATACCAGATCGATGTTCAACGGATTGTCAAGGTATTTCCTCGCTAACTTCCTGATCCAAGTAGGCATAGTTGCTGAGAAAAGCATACTCTGTCTCTTAGTCGGGAGATTCTCAAGAATCGATTCAACAGCCTCCTCGAACCCAACAGCAAGCATCTGATCAGCTTCATCAAGTACCAAATACTCAACTTCTCCCAATTTCAGACTCCTTCCTTCGATCAAATCAATGATTCTTCCAGGAGTTCCAACAACAACATCAACACCGCGGGTCAAAGCACTTTGCTGAATGGTATATGAAACCCCACCGTAAACACAAACAGTGCTTAAATAAGGTGCAGACTCCTTAATCTCTTTCTCCACTTGTTTAGCTAGTTCTCGAGTTGGCGCAAGGACGAGGAATTTAGGAAGACGACCTGGCCTCCTGCTCATTCAGAGATAACTAAACATTTTAGAAACTCCATTGGAAAACTCAATCTAAAATCTAAACAAAGAAATTTAAAGTAAGAAAAGGAGAGACCTAAAATTTAATTATCAAATCATTTTATGTATTAAAAAAATTCGGGATTTCCACTTCCTGTCCGTCTTATTTCATACCGTCCCAAACTTTAAACGGGACAAAATTGAGAGTTGGGACATATATTTTTGTTAAGAATTCTCGTCCCGTCCCGAATTCCCGTTCGCCAACCCCTAAAGAAATCTAAAGTAAGAGAAGGAGAGACCTGAAAGCAGAGTAGTCTCCAGCTTGTTCAGTGAGTTGTTTGATGATAGGGATACCGAAAGCTAAAGTCTTTCCAGTTCCGGTCTTTGCACGAGCTATGATATCTCGTCCTTGAAGTGCAGGAACCAATACAGCCCTCTGCAATTAGCAAAACAAAGATAAGTCTTTAAACAGTTTTTCAAATTTTGAAGCTGGAAATAAAATGAAACTAGAGCTATCAATGCAGGCGGACAGCCCCATCCGAGGGGCGTTTGTTTACTAGCTCTATCGGATTTTCGGACTAAATCCTTGCGCCTATGAAGGCAGCACAGGTAGACCCGCAGACTAGTTCGAAGTTTTTTTCTTTTTTTTTTGTAAATTTTTTTAGAAATTTTTTAATTTCTAAAAAAACATATGTATGTCATTCCAAAATATAAAAATTTGATAAAATATGTATGTTTTTTAATTGAGCCATGTAATTTTATCGGACCGGTTTCTTGTGACCCGTATTGACATAACAAAAAATATAAACACAAAATAACGGATTAGCAAGCTATGCCGGCCCCATGCCCGCCCCGCCAGTAAAAGCCCGAGGATGGAAAAGGTACACCCGGTGCGGGTTGGGCTAAGCCTGTGAGTGGCCCGTCCGATTAAACAGCTCTAACTGAAACCTAAGCTAAACCAAAAAATTAAGAAATTTCATTATCCAAATTAGCGGAAAGAGACGAACCTGAATAGGAAAAAGATGAGTGATACCACGCTTCTCAAGAGATTCACCAAGACGCTGAGGTAAACCTAGCTTCGAAATAGCAAGTTCTTCACCATCATCCGAATCCAGATTATCACCGTCGGAGTCGAATTCCTCCTCATCGAGACCAAGGCGTTTGAAAGCTTCTTCGCTGAGAACTGAATTAGGTGTTGCGATGGCAGAAGAGGAAGAGGAGTGGATAAGACGTGTTCTTCCAAGTGAAATTGGAGTGAAGAATGGCTTATTATCTAGAGAGAGAGGTATGAAGCTTAATCTCTTTTTGGGATATGGTTTGGAGATTTCAAGGTGAGGAATTTGGTAAAGAGATTGAACTCCTACCGTCGACGACGCCATTTTTGGATACTCGACGGAGAAGAGGATAAGGTGAGAATGTGTTTTGAGATTTTTGAATGGTTTTGTAAGCTTACACGCTTTTATTTCTCTGCTCCGCCCTATCTAAGTAGAAATATCAGTTGGGATGGGCCTTACTGGGCTCGTTGTATATGTTGGCCCATTATGGTTTTCTATTTTAGAAATGGGCCTGGTCATGAATATCTAAGTCCCAAGTTAAAAAATGGACGTGGTTTGCAGTCCGCCCACGGTACTTTTTTTAAAGTCCATAGGTAAATGGGTGTGGTGAAATTTTAAACTATGTGGGTTTGTGATAAAAAATGTGTGAAACCATTTCTGCACTGCGCGGATATGGCCGACTGCGGTTTGGACTGCAGTCTGCGGACAAACAATAACCGCGGGCCAGCCTGCAACTTTTTCTTATTTATTTTTTAATTTTTTTAAATATGCAATTTTTTTTAAAATCTTTAAAATATCAAAAATAAAATTATTTTGGGTGGATTTTATGGTTTGGGCGGACCTTGTGATTTGGGCGGTGTAGCTTTTGGACGGTTATACTTTAGGGCAGGTCTAATTTTGGGTTTTTTAAAATGGTTGGCGGATTTAGGCTAGAACCGCTAGCCCGCGAGCACCCGCCCATATAGCCCGCGGACAAATATAGACGGGCATAAAAAAGCCCGCTATTAATTTGGACTAAAAAAACTGAACACATACCCGACCCACCATGACGCCCGCCTGTATAGCCCACCCATTTGACAGCCCTTCTTTTGATTACTAGGTTTTTGTCCAGATAATTTTTTTTTAAATAATTTAACATCCTCACAATTTTATTTTTTTTGGTCTGCAACATCCTCACAATTAGAATCCCATACATCATTGTAGTAAAATTCATGCATAGGAAATTAAAAATAAATAATAAAACATCTAAACTTTTTTTAATTAAATTAATTAAAAAATATATATATAAGGAGCATGTTGTTCCACTAATAAACCCGGCCCAACTCATTTCACTATCTAAAGCCAATTAAAAAAAAACAAAATAATCCACGTCCGATCCACTGACCAACCAGACCACTTCAAACACAATCCTAATGTTAAAACTTATCGCTGTATTTACGTCTGCCTCTTCCAAGTACACTACATATCTACTCTATATTAAATAAATATACATTTAATTTGTAGTAAAATTACATTAATTACCATTGACAATGTACTTGAAATTTTATAGCTTAGAATAAACTGATCAAGGCTAATTTGTATTTTATCAAACCTACATTACCCTTTATCAATTGCTTCATACACCTACATTTAAAATAAAAATAAAAATTCATAAAAATATTAATTATGTTAATATAAATCATTGTAATAGCATTAGATTATTCATTTTACAAACTATTACCAACTTTTAAATTATCATGTTTGTTAATTATTGAATTAATATTACCGATATTCAGTTTATCATGCATCTCTACTCATTGATATTTTATAAACTTATATATTTTTATCTTTACTATTACATTTGGATAATATATATTATATTCAGTTTATCATGCATCTACTCATTGATATTTTATAAACTTATATATTTTTATCTTAACTATTACATTTGGATAATATGTATTATATGAAATAATATATATATATATATATAATCCAAATGTATATATATATATAACAATTTATTACCTATTTTTGATTGTAGGAGACAAGTAGCCTAATGGTGGCAAGCTCTGTGCTTTTACACCATGACCGGGGTTCGATCCCTGGTCTCTCCAGTTGAGGAAAATTAATTAAGATTTAATTAGCCAGTTGAGCTGTGACAAAAAAAAAACCTGTTTTTGATCTTAAAAAATATATTTTGATATACAATCTAATTCTTTAAGACAAATCAACTCTTTAAGAAAATATAAGAGATAAAAAAACAAAAGAAATTTCACAACTAACAAAAACGATATAATTAATTAGTATCATAGAATTTATGTTCATGTAAGTTCTATGTTCGATCCTCTATGTAGTTCATACCTGTAAAAATATTATATAGCATAAAATAAACAATACATGCTTATATGATATTCAAAAGATTGAACTTAGAATGATTCTTGAGAAAGTTTACATAACCTTGTCCAGATGAATTTTTGAATCAAATCTATTGAATAATAACTGAAATAAAGTTGGTTTTTTTATATATATAAATAAACTGTTTTATATTTTTTCATCAAATTTGTGGGAAGAAAAATCTTATTGATGAAGTTGATGCATTTGAACACCATCTGGTAGACGAACTACTTTACTGCCGACATTTGTGTTAACCTATACACATAAAAAAATGTAGCTTTAATGGTTAGAAATAAGTACAAATGTAAAGTGATTACTTGTAATAATTTCATTTTATACCGGGAAAGCAGTCTGTTGAAGTCCTAACAGTCGTACGCATTATGTATTCTTTAATCTTATACCGTTTATCTCCAATAGATATCTCTTGTAAAAAAACAATTTTAATGACTGTACAAATATTGAAATATAGGAAATCATAAGAAAACTAACATAAACATACATTACTAAATCTGATGGAGCATCTCGAAGCCATTCTCAAGATCCACAATTCCATTTTATTTTAGTTCGTGGTTTAGAAATATCTTTAAAAAACAAATGTTATTTTCAAGTTTAGGATAATTTATCAACAAAATCTTTAACTTGATTTGTTTTTTCTTACTAAAATATTACTTGCAAGATTATTTAATTGTCACGCGGTAAACAATTTAGTTTTTTAATTAAAATTTTTTTTTTGATATACAATCTAATTCTTTAAGAGAGTATAAAAGATAAAAAGAACAAAAGAAAATAACAATCAATTAATATAATAAAACTGTTGCATATTTACAAATTAAATAATCATGCCATTTCCTTATATTATGAACATGATTTCCAAACTCATTCCAATTTTAGAGTTTTGTCGTTTTATTTTTTGAATTCCAATTATTCAATGTAGAAAAAAAAAATCTGATTAACACTCCAATTAACATACTTTTCAATGAATACACAAACTTTTTTCGTCACCAGATTAATACATGAATTTTTAGTTTTTTTCTCTAAATAATACACCAATTTTAAAAATTTGAAATTTTCCTACATGGAAATTCGTTAACAGTCATGTAGGAAAATTCAAATTTTTAAAATTGGTAAATTATTTAGAGAAAAACTGAAAATTCCTATATTAATCTGGTAACGCAAAAAATTAGTGTACTAATCATTGAAAGTATGTTAATTGGTCTATTAATCAGATTTTTTTCCCTTCAATAAACTACATATACTTTATTAAAAAGTTTATTACACATTAATAAAGGTTGATGTTTTAGTTATACGACGATTGAATCTGAAACTAGCAAAAAAAATGTATTCTCAAAGAGGCTAGCAACAAAAAAGCAAACATTTGTGATAATTTTACTCTCTTTTTTCAACTAAGAAACAATATAGTAAATAAATTAAGAAGAGTATATTTAAATCATATATATGGTCTGGTTTAAATCTGTATTTAAAACAAGTACTATAAAATAAACTAATAATAGAAATGTAAATCATATAAAACAGTATAGTAAAAGGATAATTTTAATTCTTTTCTGAAGATACATATGTAAAAAAAACATGAAAGTACAATACATTGAAAAAAATAATATTTTTTTTGTGGTTTGCAAAACATTTTATTTTGAATTGTCGATAAATTACTTTATAGCACTTTGTTGCCGGTTTTTACCTTTCTTCAAATTATTTACAGAATTTAATCAAATTATTAATATTTTTTTAATATCGATTAATTTTTTACATATATCTAAAAATTTGTTGTTTGTATAACAAACTTGATTTTTTATATATTATTATAAACATTTTTTTTATTTGATAAAAAAAATTTCTAACACCTGCTATGATTTTTCATTATTTCAGCTATTTTAGTTCAAAATAAAAGCGAGGTTTTGGATGTCCACCCTTATTTGACCGCGGGATATGCGGGCGGATGTCCGCGGGCTAGAGGTTTTAACCATTTAAAAAACCCAAAAATTATACACATCCATAAGATACACCTGCCCAAATCACAAGGCCTGCACAAACCATAATACCCATTCGAATTAATTTTATTTTGGATATTTTAAAGATTTTAGAAAAAATAATTGCATATTAAAAAAAATAAAAAACAAAAAGTTACGGGCTTGCCAGCGGACCAGCCCGCGGTTACTCCTTGTCTACGGGCTGCGGTCCAATCCTCAGTCGGCTATGTTCGGACTGTGAATATATAGTTTTACACATTTTTTATCGCAAACCTGCATGGCATAAAAAATTTTCGCTCATTTAACCTGCGGACTCAGGGGCGGATCTAGAACTTAAAAGAGTATGGGGCAAAAAAACTAATTTCTTAAGAAGTGTGGGGGCACTTATTGATAATTTTAAACATAAAAATAGAAAATAAAAATTTTTAGCCTAAAAATAAGGAAAAAATAAAATTTGGATGGGGTCCGTGCCCCTACCTACTCTCCTCTTCCGTCCGCCTCTGTGCGGACTTAAAAAAATGCGGACGCACCCGGCCATTTGACAACGCTACTTATACTTCTAAGATACTCTACTAATTAAAATTGTCACTGCCATTTTCAAGTGGACAACTTATTATTATTATTATAATCCGTCATCTAGAGTGTCAAATCTCAAGTGTACAAATAGTCCCTCTTGAATAAATCCTCAAGTTTTAGTCGAGTCCATACTATACCAGTTAAATGGATAGTCATGTATGTTTAGGACAGTTTAGCTGGAAGGAAATAAACCATGAGTG
>OVAW01000572.1:0-12111 GCA_900406365.1 Heliophila coronopifolia | reverse complement strand
TTTAAAAAAAAAATTATTTGTATTTTGCAAATTTTTTATGTTTGGTTCAATTATACTTGGTTAAATATTAGTATATTATTTATATTTAAGCAAATATTATATATTAAGATCCAGCAGAGTTAGCTCAACTGGTTGTACCCCATAGATTTCTCTGAGAGGTCACGAGTTCGAGTCTCTGGTGGGGAGGAGTGACCAGGGCCATAAAAGGTACAGTCAAAGGCTGGCTCCGAGCCTGGGGGATGTAGGGCCGAAGGCCTGAACCTCCAGTTCTAAAAAAAAAAAAAAAAAATATTATATATTAAGTATATTTTATGTATAAATAATAACAACATATATTAGCTGTGGAGCTCATAGCTTCTCAACATGACACATCAATGCGTACTTTCGTGTCAAATCATTTTTTCTTGTGACAAGGAAGACAAACTTTATTATTTTAGAGGAATTGTGTACAAAATTGAAATAAATATTTAATATTAAAATCAAGCATAAAAATCAATATAAAATTATTTATCTTCTAAATTTTGAATTTATATGTAAATTGAAAACAATCATTAAAAATAATTTGTTTTTTCATCTTCCTACCATGTTTTGCAAAATTTATGAGTAAGAATTTTAGAAGAAAATAAGAAATGTAAACAAAATTGACAAAAAACTTAGAAGCAGAGACGAATGTAGGAGTGGTGATAGAGGTCATATACCCTCTTAGTTTAAAATATATTTTTTTAGAATTTACTTTCATCGTTTTTTAGTCCGCCATTAAAGACAAATTGTAATCGAAGAAGAGGAAGATAAACAAATAAAGAAGAGATTGACACAAATTACTATTATTTAGATGTTTCTATTTGGTTTGATTTTTTTTTTTATATCTGATTTTACTTCTCTCATTTAATTTAATTTGAATATATGTATATTTTTTAGAATATTGTCATATAATGTTTATTACATTAATGTTCACGTATAATAAACATCTAAATCTATGGATATAGTTTTACATGTCATATTCCAGTGGTTGAATATATTAAATATAAAAATCTTGACTTCAAACTTCACTTAATTTAAATTATTTGTCTTTCCGGCCGACAAGAAAAAAACTATTTGTCTTTTATTAAGTCCGAATTTTGTTTACATTTACTAAACCGTTGGGCCATATCTGTGTACGTCATGTAGTGTCGCCTTGTCGGATCCATCTAGTGACAGATGGTAGCTTAACCGCTTGAGGTTGCATGAAACATAAATTTTATCCTAATTTATTAACAAGTTTTTTTTTTTCTCCATTTATTAACAAGTCTATCCGAGCTATTTACTCAGGTAAACTTTTTAGAAAAAAATATTTTTTTATGGATCTCAAAAATTTATATGAACCTATTAAAAAAAAAAAAAGACTGTAATGTCTTTTGCTTTGCTCAGATCCGATTTCGTCTTAAATTCAATTGCCAAAATTTGATTTCGTCCTAAAACATCTAGATCTCTGATTTTTTCAGATTTCGGATTTGATTTCGTCCTAAAACACCATTGATTTGAGTTTTTTTCATTAAAAACCCTAAACTAATGACTAACCCGAAACTCTTAAATTCATAAACTCAAATATATTGATATGTAAATCTGGCAGAAGAAAGAGGAAGAAAGAGGAAGAAGAAGATGGAGAAGGGAGAATGAAGAAAGAGGAAGAAAAAGAAGATGGCGAAGAAAGAGAGAGGTTGAGAAAGAAGATAGAAGGAAGATAGGGGGATAGTTTAGTTTTTTTTTTTGCATTTTTTGGATTAAATTTTAGTTATCATAAATTAGGGGTTTTTGTGAGAATACTTTTTGGCCAAAGAACTTTTAGAGAAATTGATCCAGTTTATCCATCCGAATCCGATAAAATTTTAAGGTATGATATGTGGTTACACTTCTATGGTTTATATATTTTAATTTTTTTAATCCCATGAAAAAAAATCATGATCCGCCTTATGAATCTTTCCACACATATTTTATGGTAGACTAGTTCTGTCTAAATCCAGAAAATCTTTGAACCACCATGTTGTAGTTAACTTGTAAATAATTGGATAGACTTAATATTTCGTATCATCATTAATCCTCAAAATTATTGTAAATTAAATTTTTTTTTTTTTAAATAGTAAAATAAACCTACTTTTTATTGTAAATATACATTAATCTATTTTAACATGGTAAAAAATAAAATAATTTTTTTATAAAAAAACATAGTAAAATAAACTAAAATATATCACAGTTATGCAAATATTAAGTATTACAAAAATTATTATAAATTAAATATAAACATTTTTATAAGATAGTAAAATAAACATAATACTTATTTAAACATTAAATTTCAAATCCATATATACCCAAAAAACAGTTAATTAGATTATACCCACATATATCTGCAGACATATATTTGTTGACGGCCTATTGACCAATTTGCAAAAAATTAAAATACTCTAACCAACCAACCAAGTACCAAAATACAAACCAACTAATTAGAAATTGCTTGATTTGTGTAATTGAAGGGAACAAAGAAGTGAGGGAGCTGAAGAAATTCTCTGTTATTTTTTAAAAAATTTCTCAATAAGTGAGATTTGTTAAATTTATTATACAACAAAAAATATAAAATTTACAAAAAAATTCTGAATCGTTCAGAATGATTTATTTATTAGTGTTTTGATATGTTTTCATTTAAAATTGCATATATTATCAGACATTTCTCGTTTTATGGCTATTAAATATATAATTCTGAAAATTTTTTATAAATTTTATAAATTTAAATAATATGCGGTCTGCTATTAACCAGAATCAAAGTCATCATTTTTAAAGCTAGAAAAAAATCAAGCATAGAGTTTACCTAGAGAGATTCTTCTGGGATCATCCGTAGATGTACGGAAAATACGATATTCGGGACTAACTAGGTTCTGAAAAAGCAAATAGAACCATTCTCGTAAAACACCAGGTCATGTAGCTTCTTCATTATCGAAACCGACTAAAATTCCACATCGAAAAGTTTTGGAGTTTGACATTTCTATGGCTAGAACCGCTTCCTTAAACAGTTTGGACCGATCAAATAAAAAAAAATTGTTGCTGAATAGTTGGATCCACTTTACCAAACACAAGCATCGCGATATGCTTTCTAAATTCAAATGACGTATAGCCTTTGTAATCAGAGATCAATAATCATACGCCGTCGTTGACTCTATTTGCAAATGTTTTAACCATCGAAGTTATGATACGTTTCTTGGAATACATCATTTGATCAAACTCCTTCTTACCATCTGCACAAATAATGATCATTGAATTCAAAATCTCAAGAAAAGGAAGATATTCAGCTAATATTCCATTACTGTTGTCCGTAATATTGCCCAAACAAGAATTCATTTTTTTCAAAGAACGATTTAAACAGTGGATAGAATTCTTTGATATCTACTTACAAACATGTCACTCCATCATAATCATAATCATAATCACGAAAATCATCATCGATCTGTCTGAAAAAATCCCCAAAGACCCAAAGTAGGAAGAAATTAGAGGAAATAGGACCATCAGAGTTTAATTCTTCACCCAACAAATTGAGTAGCTCTGAAAATACCTAGAATGACTTCTTAGTGATGAAAAGATATATAGAACGATCATTTATGGCGCCCATCAAGCATCTTTCATCTATATTATTGGTGCAATATACTAAAAAAACAGTTAATTAGATTATATCCACATATATCTGCAGACAGGTATTTGTTGACTGCCTATTAACCAATTTGCAAAAAATTAAAATACTCTAACCAACCAACCAAGTACCAAAATCCAAACCAACTAATTAGAAATTGCTTGATTTGTGTAATTGAAGGGAACAAAGAAGTGAGGGAGCTGAAGAAATTCTCTGTTATTTTATAATTTTCACAATAAGTGAGATTTGTTAAATTTATTATACAACAAAAAATATAAAATTTACAAAAAAAATTCTGAATCGCTCAAAATGATTTATTTATTAGTGTTTTGATATGTTTTCATTTAAAATTGCATATAGTATCATACATTTATCGTTTTATGACTATTAGATATATAATTCTGAAAATTTTCTATAAATTTTATAAATTTAAATTATATGCGGTCTGCTATTAACCAAAATCAAAGTCATCATTTTTAAAAGCAAAAAAGAAAACTATATATATATATACAACATTTTTAAAACTATATATATATATATATATATATAATATTCATTTCGAATCCATCGTACTTTGTATGTGCCTTCCAATCAAACAAACTAGTTAGTTTTTGTAGACCTCCTAGCATAGTGTCCAAATTTTCAAGAGTACGTTTTCAAAAAAACTGCTTAACAGCTCATCTATCTCAAAAATATCTCTGATACCATTGGAAAATTGAAACATAGCCGGAGAAGTTGATGCGGAAAAGTTGCGTTCGATTAGCAAATCAATATACTCTTCCATGTTTTCGCTATTAACACGAATAGATCCCCCGTTTGGACAAAGTTCCATTTCGTCGCTGTCCTCAAAAAATAGATCAAGTCCATTTAGCACCCCCGGATCCATGTCTACAATGTGTTTCTAGCCTTTGTACAACACTTTATCGGTCTTCTTTATATCATCCAACGAAACCGGATGATCAGCTAAGCGTAAGAAAAAGACTAGATCAAAGAGTAAACTGACTTGAACTTCGTGCATCAATGTCAAGCCAACGAGACGACCAACGAACATGTAGTATGCTCGATACTTTGGATCCCGGAATGGTTCTGAATGTTAAGAAAAAAACTTCAATTGGAAGGTTTTACTAGTAATAAGGAAATTTTTAATATATAACTTTATACCAAAACCATAACACCCACCCATACAATTTTTTTTTTTTTGATATTTTAAAAAGTTTAGGAAAAAAATTTGCATATTTAAAAAAATAAAAAATTAGACAAAGTTTTGGGATAGCTTGCGGTCACCCCTTTCCGCATGTTGCGGTCAAACTCGCAATCAACCCGCAGTGCGGATACGATTTTAAACATTTAGAAAGCTAGAAAAAAATCAAGCATAGAGTTTACATAGAGAGATTCTTCTGGAATCATCCGTAGATGTACGGAAAATACGATATTCAAGACTAACTAGGTTCTAAAAAATCAAATAGAACCATTCCCGTAAAACACTAGGTCCTGTAGCTTCTTCATTATCGTAACCGACTGAAATTCCACCTCGAAAATTTTCGGAGTTTGACATTTCTAATGCTAGAACCGCTTCTTTAAACAGTTTGGACCGATCAAATAAACAAAACTGCTGCTGAATGGTTGGATCCACTTTACCAAACACCATCGCGATATGCTTTCTAGCTTCAAATGACGTATAGCCTTTGTAATCAGAGATCCATAACCATACGCCGTCGTTGACTCTATTTGTAAATGTTTTAACCATCGAAGTTATGATATGTTTCCTGGAATACATCATTTGACTAAACTCCTTCTTACCATCTACACAAATAATGACCATTGAATGCAAAATCTCAAGAGAAAGAAGATATTCAGCTAATATTTCATTACTATTGTCCGTAATATTGCCCAAACAAGAATCCACTTTTTCAAAGAACGATTTAAACAGTGGATAAAATTCTTCGATATCTGCTTAGAAACCTGCCACTAAATCATAATCATAATCATAATCACGAAAATCGTCGTCGATCTGTCTGAAAAAATCCAAAGGCCCAAAACGGATGATACATATAATACCAAGGAGGAAAAAAAAATGTATGGCCGCATTCCCACTTCCCATGTCTATATCTTAGTAATGTTAGTTATGCTTTTTTCTACAATTATTTTGTTTTATCAATGAATTTTGTATTTTTTCATCTTAAATATACTTGAATTTTTCGTTTATTTCTTTCAAATACTTTTTCAGCTGCGAGTATTTTTGGATAATCATAAACAACATCATCGCCATCTTTATGGTACTTATCTTTTATATATTTTATGTTGAATTGTATGCATTTTCAAGTTTATGCGTCATTTTTGATATTATTTGCATGCATATTCAATTAGTTTTTTTTTTATAATCACTTGTCAAGTTGAATGGATAGATTATTCAAAGAATAAGGTTGCGATTATTATTTTTTTCACTTTCGTTTTTTCTTTGGTGAGATATTTTTTTCTTCGATATTTTTAGTTTTGCTTTTAACTTCTATGGTTTATCAAAGAAATTTTTTTGTAAAAGGTTGGACCAAGACACATAGTTTCTCTTCGCAGGAGTCTAAAACAGGTAAAATGGTGTAGGTTAAATTATAAATAGCTTTTTCATAAGTTTTTCCCAAGTAGTTCGGGTCTGGTGACGAAACATATTTTTTTTCTGGAGAAAACCATTGTTATTATAATTTTATAGTTTATCAAAGTTTGATCGACTTTGAACAATTAATAAATTATTTCGTTGCAATAAAATTTTAAATTTAGTATTTTGTCTATCCACTTATTATATATAAAAAAATACTAACAATTTTTTTTTTCAACAAATACTAACAATTTTGCTGTATTGGTTTTATAGAATATTAAATTCAACGCGACTATTACAAAGAAAATGATGAAAAAAATTTGATCGATAAATTCAAGAGAGTACTACAAAAATTTTAACAAAATGAGGTACAATGTTACTTCTAACCAAGATCGAATTCGTATGTAAAAGGGTTCACCACAAAATTAGAAAAAAAATATTTTCAACAAAAAAGAAATTCAATACTCTGTTTATTAAAAATTAATTATTCTTCTCATTAAATAAATTAATAGCTTTTAAGAAAAAAAAAAGACTTTATATTTACAGTGACAAATAATTTTGAGAATATATATATGTATATTATTTTATATTTGAAACATAAAAACCTAATATCCGTATTTGTAAATTATCAAATCTACTCTATATTAAAAAAAGAGAACCTATTTTAAAAAGAAACATGTAATCTTATATGGAATTAGTTGAGATACGTTATAGCATTAGTTTATTTTTATTTATTAAAATTAATTTGACTATACGTTATTTGTGAATTGAATTACTTTATAGCATTAACTAATTTAATTATTAATATTAATTACAGTACATAACATATCGATTTATACGTTAATTAACATAAAGTTGTGTAGCATAGGAAACGTTATGCTTTTCTAATATTTATGTTACTTATTTATTTTTTTGGAAGTTTTATCATTTATTATTTTTGATCATGGTAAAATGTTTTCAGCCTCTAAACATAATAAATATTTATATTCAACTATAAATATTAGAAGGGTCCATAGGCCATAGCATATCTATCTATATAGTGTTTTATTTATTTATTTGTTCTCTTAGTTGAGAATGAATCATATTGCATTTTACCATTTTCATTTTTATTTTGTTTTAGCCAGAAATTAAAAGAAGAATCAATCAACAAACTTCTATAAAATAAAGGAGCTGAAACACTATCAATCTTGGGAACTTTTCGATGTTAGTTTCATTTTCCTATCCGACACTATCACCAAGGTTTCATGTCTTAAAAATCACTATATCAATTACATATAGTAATTTTTGCTTGATATTATTGATGAAACTTTATGTTTGCTCAAATTGCAATGGTACAACAATTAGATATGTCGATAAAAGCTAAAAAAGGCTCCTTATTCATGTGAATATTCATCGTATCCAATCAAAAGATCATTCGAAATGGCCCTCTATTTCTGGACTTACTAATCAAATCTCTTTACAATAAAAATAATTAATAAATTTGAGTAAGATGCACTGCTGAGATTTAATATACGGATGATAAAGAGAGGGTATATATTTTCAACTAATTATTTAAAAAACATAAATAAATACAAAATAATAATTATTTTTCTGGTCAACTATATTTTCCACTAAAAATTACTACTTGATTTTTTTCTCCTAAAATAGCGTTACTGATGTTTGTTATTTATAAAGTTTTTTGAAAGTTTTTAAAGAAAATTCTAATTAATCTATTTATTTGTTTTTGATTTAAATATAATTGATTGAGAAAATAATTATATTAATAAAATAAACCATTTCCATTATATATCTCAAGTACAAATTATGAAACTTTGAAAAAGTTTTTTTGGTAGAAATCATTAATCATTATCAGTTTAATTTAAAAATATATGTGAGTCTCCTGACCCAGGGGTGGGTTCGGGTTTCGGTCCGGACACCCTCTGTTAAAAAATAAATAAATGTGAGTAAGAGGATACGAAGTGATTATGGTTGATTAAAAAACACAATATTTAGCTAAATTCCAAAAATACAACCACAATACATTAGTTTTAACTAAATGTGAGAAGGTTAACTTCATTTCTTTTGATTCATATTTCCACACGTTAGTTTTTTTTTAAATAAATGATGAAATTAAATTTTAAAATTTAAGTTATTTCCACTACTCCATGTAATTACTTCATAATCAATTAAAATTTATTATGCATATACATTTCTATAAATATAGCTCGGTTTAGTAGAAATGAGAGATGATCTATCGTTAAATATAAAAAAAATTACTATCTTTATATCTTCATAACCATTCTTTTTTATTCACTCTATACTCTACGTTTGAAACATTTGATCGAGCTCATAGATAAGTAAATTTCGGTATAGTGCTATCATGAAAATAATATCATCCAAATTTAATTATTTTTTATATTTTATGAATTACTAATAAATGATAATGCATAATAATGAATTTACGATATTAAAAATCTTTTAAAAAAAATCGACTTTATTTTCATGCGCAAATATGTTTTTAAAATAAAAATAAAATATCTAATAATGTTGCATGGTAACTAACCATATTTAAAATATGTTTAAATATTTAAATATTTATTATACAATTAAATTAAACATAGAAAAATGCATAAAATGTGTAAATTTGCAATAATTACATCAAAAATGTATATGAAAATTTAATTCTGCATATGCAATAAAGTCATTTAAATAAAAAATTCATTTCGCGCATGGCGCGGGGTATCATCTAGTATAGTAGTATATGATAAGTAAAACCATTTACTACATGGTTTTACAAATTCAATTTTTTTGTACATTAACCTTAAATTTTATAGGTTTGGAACAAATGCTAACAAGTAATCTTGAATGTAGAGTTCTACACTAAGTTCAAAACAATATTTAAACTCCACCAATTGAGTAATAGTTTTACTTAATTTTACTTAGTTTTACTAAGATAACAAAAACAGAGAGAAAAAGACCCGAAACAAAAACAGAGAGAAAAAAACCCGAAACAAAAACTACATCTGACAACTCCGTATAGATGCGATAGAGATTATCAGGTTCGAATCTGGGCGTAATTGGATCTGAAACAGGGTGAAATCCGAGTTCAGATCGGGTTGAACTTGGTCCGAAGAGAGGTTAGAGTCGGATTTGAATCGGGTCGCTACTCGAATCGGGTCGCTATCGGGTTCGAATTTGGGTCCTTTTCGGATTGATATCAGGTCGGGATCCGGTTTAATTTATTTTTTTGGTTTGATTTGGTTTTCGAAAAGGGTAGTAGAGTCCAATGAATATTTTTTTACCATGCTAAAATTTCAAGGTCCATGAAGAATTATTTTTCCTTCAAAGGTCCTTCTCAGAGATTCATCCAATGGGTCTATGCTCCTTTAAATCCAGAAAAAAAATGAAAAATCTATGTTAAAATTTTTTTGTCCCCTAAAATTCGTCGTAAATTTGTGACCGTTGTAGCCATGTGTGTTGTTCTAGCTATCAACCGGACTCTGATCCCAAAAGTACAATCTCTATTCATTACAAGAATTGACTATCCATACAGCTGTCAAATGGGTTTTGGGAGACCCCTGCCGGCTAGCCGCATGAAAAATTTGAAGTACATACAGGTCCGCGGTCAGAAAAACGATATTTGTAGGCTTGTCAGCAACATTTTTTGCGGGCTAACACGCGGACCGACCCAAAATTTGGATTTTTTGTTTTTCTTTAAATTAAAAATAATATACATATCTTTAACAATCGGGCAGACGAGCTATTAATTAGGTATATGAGTTATATTCAGGCTATATGGATGAGTTCTATGAGCAAGCTATATGGACGGATTATATGGGAGGGATGTATGGCAAAACTGTATAACCGCGGACGCTCGCCGCACGGACCATTTGGATTTTAACATTTTCTAGCACGCGGGCTAAATAAATCTAAATTATTATGATCATGACAGCACCACTATGATACAAGCGGATTTAGTCTGCGGACCATCCATCCATTTGAGAACTATAATTTATCCAGAGAGCACACGAGGCATGCCACAATTTGATTTTGTCATAAACACTCTTGCATACATTTTTCCAAATTCAAGAAGGCCAATTAGAAGTCAATTACTTCGCAATTTGGAGCAATAGCTTATGGCCGTTTATATCATGGTCAAGTCAAGCAACGAACATTTGTTCGTCCCAAATCAATTACTCTCTCCGTTTTTTTTACTTGACGTTTAAAAAAAAAAAAATTGTTTTAAATTTATAACTTTCTCACATTCCAATGTATAATTAGTCATATATTTCCAATTATAACATTATTAATTTGCTGTATTATAAAAGATATTAATGGATGACTTTAATTCCTGACCAAGATTGGAGGTTAAACTTGTAAACACAAAATTATTCTTAATATGTGTAAAAAAGTTAAAACGTCAAGTAAATAAAAACGGAGGGAGTACAATTTTTTTTTTAAAAAAATGTAAATTATAGTCCAATTTCTTTAAAAAAATTGTGTTTTTGTTTTTTTGGTTGGCGATAATTTGAGATAGCGCTAACAATTAAAATAATTGTACCAAAAAATTTGTGTTTACCATAATTAAAAACTGTTTAATAACAAAATCTACCCATAATTTGAGATAGCACTAACAATTATATCAAGATTAATAATTCAAACTTTCCAAATTTCAAATACTCTTCCACAAAAGTAACATTGTATTTGAACACGTCAGCATAATTTTGGATTTGGTACAATCCTAGGAAAAAATATGAAAAGCTGGATTTTTCTCTCTTAATGTAAAAAGTGGAGATTATATGTGTTTATAGAAAAATATGGCTCGGCAAATAATTAATGCAAATAGAAAATCTAAAAGACACTCATTGGAAACACAATAGATTAATAACTTAGAAGTCAAGTCTTGAAAAGACAAGTAGTCATGCATTGGAAACTCAACTAAACCCATCAAACATAAAGTGATAACATCATCTTATTACAAGTTTCAAACTGATTCAAAGAGCACAATATGCATGAAGAGCAGATTCAGCTTTATGTCCAGCTTCTGAATGAAAGAAGTTCAGAAAATCTTGATACTCAAACGGTTTGAATAGTCTTGGATGTTCTTCATCCACAAGTTCTTCTGGTGAATCTATTACAACTCCTGATTTTGGAGTCGAGAACAATGCAGTGGAGTATCTTATGTTCCGTCCTTTCATCTGGACTCTGTGATATGGTGAAGATAATCTACCATTTAAAAGCGCCTACAACACATTAACAATAAGTTACAAGACTTGAATATTGTTTAACCTTTATTAAAAAACATAAGTTTTTTTTTTGTTAATCAAAGGTGATCCGAGTTTTTACACCAAACGTACCCTCCAGGGTGAGATTAACTTTCGATTAATCTTCTCACCGGAAATATTTTAATGGGCTTAAAACGTGGTACTATTTTTTACTAGCCAAATCAAGGGCGAGCCTGAGTAGAGTTAGGAGAAACATTTGTTTTGGTACCAATTTTTTTAAAAAAATTCTATTAAATATAAGCCTCATATTTTTTAAAGTAAAATAAATATTATTAAAGTATCAAAATTCTAGTTTTGTTTCCTCCCCAAAATTTAAAGAAAATTTAAAATCGGATCTAGACCAAATGATGGTGAAATTGAAATAACGAAAATGGAACTTACACATAAAGAATCTCCAACCATAATGACAAAAGAGTCTTGAGAAGGTTTCACTTTAATCCATTTATCATCTTTTGTCTTAATTTCCAAACCATCAACTTCATACTGATGAAGTATTGTGATGGTGTTCTTGTCCGTATGAGATAATAAAGCCTCAACATCATCATTAAAATCAGGAGGAGATGAATACTTCATAAGTCTCATAATATAATTTGTAGACTTCAAAT
>OVAW01000570.1:0-13608 GCA_900406365.1 Heliophila coronopifolia | reverse complement strand
AGATAATAAAATTTTTGATTATAGTTTCGATTAATACTTTTATAGAAATTTGATAACAAATTATTAAGTTATTTTTTGTATTGTTATAATTATATTAAAAAATTATTAAATTTATGAAATCAATAAACATATAATTTATATATAATAATCGATTTGGCCAAGGCGTGCCTAGGCAAACGCCTAGGCACAAGGCGTCAATGAGAATGTTAACGCCTCGGAGCGCCTCACGCTTTTTAAAACCAAGATTTAAATGAGACATACCAAAACTGGTTAATTCACACCATGGAGATTGAAGAATATACACAACGCCCCCTTAATTTTAATTTTGTTACTTCTATTAGCTATACTAATACTTCATCTCTTCTCTGTTTTCCACCGTATTCTCCAACTAGAGTAAAAAAAATATTGTCAATAATGGATAAATTAATTTTTAAAATCGTATATTAATTAAGTAATATGAACTGAAAAAAAAAATAAGTTAGTGTTCTTGAACCTTTTCTAAACAATTAACTTTGTTTTTTTTAACTAGGGGTGTAAATTAGTATTTTTATCAACAATTGCCAAAATTCATTATAGATATATATATATAAACATTTTGTAAAATTCTTGAAATCAAATATGAGCGACATATAGTTGTAAAAAAATACGAGTGAACTATAATGAGGGAAAATGTGCCAAATTGTTTTACGAAAAAAAAGTGCAAAAGGTTCCAATTAGCAAAATAAATCATGATTTATTAGTTGGCAACAAAATTTATAGATTTTGAAAAAAAAACTAAAAAGATATTGTCAACATATTAATTGATAAATTATTTTTAATTGCAACTTAACTATGTTATATTAACTAGAATAGTAATGAGTGTTTGTAAACTTTTTCTAATGATCAACTGCGAGTGTAAATAATAACATTTAGTTTTTTTTTTCATTTTGTCAACAACCGCTAGTAGAATTCAAGAAATCAATATAGTTGTAAAAAAACAAATTTGAGTGATATATACTTGAATGAAATAAATAAAGTAGAATAATTTTTGTTTTAAGTTTACCTCATAAGTAGAAGAACATGAACTACTTTGGAGAGTGGTTTACATTTTGGATGCGTTATTATTTGTACTAGGTTCAAATCCTGTGTTAGTTGAAAAATGCATATTGTAATGGGTGAAAAAAAAAAAATCATTCCATCAAATTTTTAGAAAAGATTTGAATTAAATTTTATATTTTCCAATTCAAATGATAAATATTTAGAAAAACTAACCGAATGTTAAAAGTTTATAATTTTGTTTTTTGTTTTTTTTTTATCAATTTGGGTCACAACATGCCGATTTATTAGCCTACATCTCACTAAAAAATTTTTATTGTTTAAAAAAAATCGAACTTCCGATATTAAAATCGTACTACTATCTCAAACTACTAAATTAAATCACATTCGTAATTTATAATTTTGTTTTCTCGAAAAATTATGATAAAATCTTGGATGAATATTTTATTTCACTACTTTTTATACAACTTTTTTTTCTATGTTTTTTGATTTTTTTTTCTTTTTTTGTTTGTTATGTTTCTTGTCACATCTACACATGTCACATAATGAAAATATCCAACAAGAGAAAATGTGTCTAAACCTCCCTCGCTCAAATGGCGAATCCTCAACACTCAGACATCCTCTAGCCAATCTCACCTAAACCTTCAAAACGCCGTCGTTTTAATTGATCACATTCTATTATCATCCATCAAAGCTGATGAAAAGTCTTCACTTGTTATCTTCCTCAATCCTCCATCGCTTCGCTTCTCGCAACGTCACATCTTTATCTTCTCTACGCACAAGAAGAAATCGTATCCGTACACTTAATCCTTCATTTCCTTTCCCTCTATCGAGACCCATTTTCTCAGGAAAGGTCTTAGCCATGGCGGAAGAGACTTCGTCTTCTTCTACATCGTCAACATCTCAGAAACATACTAATCGTTTAGCTGCTGAACATAGTCCTTATCTTCTTCAACACGCCCATAATCCTGTAATTGATTTTCCCTTTATAAAGTATTCACCTTTTCTCATATTCATACAAGGTGTCTAGATAAATTTGATACCTTTGATTTCAGTCAGAGTATCTTCAGCTTTGTTGCGATTAGTAAAGTCACATCTGGTTTGGATTGTAGATACATATATCTTCATTAAGATGATATTATAGTCCAAATTTGTTATGATTCAATTTATTACTGTTAAAAGTCTCTCATCGGAAAGCTTAGATTAATCCTAAGTGATATGATTCAATTTTCTTTATTGCCAATCAGATTATAAAACTTAACATGATATTATAGTCCAAATTTGTTGAATCTGTTACAAGAATGGTCCCATTTGGGTTTGCCAATACTAGAATGAGATTCAATTTGAGATAGCGTGAAGCAGCCATCATGAGAAATTAAGATGGAATTTAAGTAGTATATAAGTCACATGTGCCTTATGAAAACACAAACCACATATCTGGCTTTATTGTTACGGGAATTAGAATTGATTTTAATGGTTTATGTGAAAAAAGGTTGATTGGTATCCATGGGGAGAAGAAGCTTTTGAAGAAGCAAAGAAAAGAGACGTGCCCATCTTCTTATCAAGTTCTTTACTTTTAACTTCTTTAAATCTTTTTTTTTTTTTGAGTTACTACTGGATTAGATTTTTCTTAATTGCTTTACTTTTTTTTAAGACTAATTTGGTTCATTTTTGTTTTCAATATGGAATATTGAAGTTGGATACAGTACCTGTCACTGGTGAGATTTCAATAATTCTTTGGGTTATTATTTTAACATCTTATTTAACTAACTTGGATGAGTAACAATATAAATGGCATATTAAAAACTCTTGATTTATATCTATAATCACTGTTCTTTCCTCATCGAACTAAGCCTAATCAAGGATTTTTAGTCTAAGAACTTGTGTTCTTGTTTGGGATATCAGGAATAGAGAAACAGAGAATGCTTATTTTCCTGTTTTGGAATGTATGTTTTAGTACTTGTTCAACTCTTTTGTCAGGTGCCATGTCATGGAAGTTGAGTCATTTGAAGATGAAGAAGTGGCTAAACTCTTGAAGGATTCGTTCGTTAGTATCAAGGTTAGAGTTTAAGGCAGAAAAAATTCACCTCTGGATGTTGATTATAAAATGATAATTTTGAGGCACAACCTCTGGGCTGGTGTTTTTGTTGAAACACTTTGCAATTTTCCTGTGTAACAGGTGGATCGAGAGGAGCGGCCTGATGTTGATAAGGTACAATACTGTTTACATGCTTAGTTTGCGAGATCGTTTCCATCTTGTTTAATCATGTTGCGGTTGGAATAATTAGCTGTTGTTACTTTTGGGCTACGTTCTTGGACCATGTTCTTAGTTTAGGTTATGTAGTAGGCTATGTTCTTGGACTTGACTTAGTATTCTTTTTTCTGGCACTTTTAGGTTTATATGTCTTTCGTCCAAGCTCTTTACAGTGGGGGAGGTTGGCCATTGTCGGTATTCCTCTCGCCTGATTTAAAGCCGTTGATGGGTGGAACCTACTTTCCTCCAAATGACAATTTTGGACGACCGGGATTCAAGACTCTTCTCAAGTAGGAAACACTTTCTCTCTTATCGTAAAGTATCATTCTCGGCTCACAATGGTCCAATTAGTTTTGTTTCAGTAAAATATAAAGTATATATATAAAATGGTTCATGGCGAAAATTATAGTTGATTTGATTATGTTATTCGCAAAAAAAAAAAAAAANTTTTTTTTTTTCGAAAAAAAAAAAAAAAAACTCAAATTGTCAATAAAAATAAGATAATTGCAAAATAATCTCCAATTTTTAAAAGACCGGCAACGAACTTTGTTGCTAATTCTTTTGAAAATTATAAACGAAAATTGAACTACATTTGTTTTGAATTTTTCTGTAACACAATGTCGTTTTTATTTACGTTGAAAAAAATCAGTGTTAATTAATGATCACTTTACTTATTTTTTAGATGTTGGAAGTTTATTCTGGAGTTTCTTTAGATAGAAATTTATCTGACCTTTTTTTTTTTGATAACTCCTGATTGTTTTGCATTATTCCTTATATTATGTCTATTTTCTTGGGGTTGGTTCAGGAAAGTGAAAGATGCTTGGGACACTAAGAGGGATACTCTTATTAAGAGTGGTACATATGTTATCGAAGAACTTTCAAAAGCTTTATCTGCAAATGCTGAAAACGATAAATTGCCTGATGAGCTTTCTCGGGCGGCTGTGAGCATCTGTGCAAAACAAGTATGATTCTTTTCTACTGTACTCTTTGAAAAATATGTTTACATAAATAGGCCTTCTAACATTTTTGTGTTTGTGTTCAAGCTTTCTCGGAGCTATGATTCGAAATTCGGTGGGTTTGGATCTGCACCAAAGTTTCCAAGACCTGTCGAGATCCAGCTGATGCTTTATCATTCCAAAAAGTTGAAAGAAGCTGGGAAAATGAGTGAGGCTGAAGAAGACCAAAATATGGTTTTATTCAGCTTACAAGGCATGGCAAATGGAGGGATGCATGATCATGTTGGAGGCGGGTTCCATAGATACAGCGTCGATGAATGTTGGCATGGTAAGACTTCAAATTGCATTCTACAGTATCTGAAAAGTATTAAATTGATGGATTTTGGGGGAAAATGATTAAATAAAAAACACAAATTTTTAAAAACGGAAAAAAACACGAACATTTTAGGTGGCAAAAAAAACATGAACTTATAGGTAGCGGAGCAAAATAATGTACAAAAAATAAACTTCGAAAATTGTTAACTTCTTTTGGCTCCCCACACCACCCCACCCCACCCAAATCTTCAAAGTGAAATATAGGGGCGTTCGGTTGTTCGGTTTGGTTCAAAAAATATGGTTTTTGCTTGTCCGGGAAATAATAAATGTTTTAACTGTTTTTGTGGTGCAGTTCCGCATTTTGAAAAAATGTTATATGATCAAGGGCAACTCGCTAACGTCTACCTCGACGGTTTTATCATTACCAAGGATGTTATGTATTCTTATGTGGCGAGAGACATCCTTGATTATCTGAAAAGAGACATGATTTCACCTGAAGCTGGAATATTTTCAGCTGAAGATGCCGATAGCTTTGAATTTGATGGAGCAAAGAGAAAGAAAGAAGGGGCTTTCTATATATGGACCACCGACGAGGTTGTTTTCTCCTCTCCGATATATTCATCATCTGAATTGGGTTTGCCTTATGTATACTGTCATTTCTTGTTTTGTGTTTTGGTTTCAAGATTGATGGAGTTCTTGGGGAAGATGCAGAACTTTTCAAGGAGCATTATTATGTTAAGAAATCTGGTAACTGCGATCTTTCGAGCAGGAGTGACCCGCATAATGAATTTGCTGGGAAGAATGTGTTGATCGAAAGAAATGAGATGTCTGCCATGGCGTCGAAGTTTAGGCTCTCAGTTGAGAAGTATCAGGAGATTTTGGGTGAATGTCGAAGAAAGCTTTTTGATGTTAGATTGAAGCGACTTAAGCCACATCTAGATGATAAGGTAAGAATCTTGGGTAGAGGTGTCAAAGCAGTTAGGCGGACGTCTGCCTATATTTTTTTTAAGTCTGTGGGCAAATGGTTGACGATAAAAAGCCAACGGGTTGGTGGTCGGAAAGCTCTTTGTCTATGACTGACCGTGCAGACAGGTGACTACTTCAGGCCTGTCCACAGGCCCGCTCATTGTCAAGTGATGGATCATGGGAGATGGATGATGATGTGCCGGGAGGGCTGCAGCTAATGGAAAGACTGGGCTAATGGGTTGATTTTAGGATTTGGGCTATCGGGCAGACAAGCAGACATGCAGGTTGGGTTCGGTAGGGTAGTGATTAACAAGCTCATGCTAAACCCCGACCCGCTCGCAAAATTCTGTTGACCCAATAGGCGTACGCCCAAATGAATGACTGTTTTTTTGGGTTTAAAATGTCATGTTTATAATCGCACTATCGCAGTGTGGGTTGGGTGTCGTGTCGTCCGCAGGTTACTCGCCCTTTTTAAGGGGATGGGGAACTTCTGTTGTCTTCTTGTACTATTTATTCACCTTTGGCTAATGGTTAACCATCTCTTGTGTTAGATAATTGTGTCGTGGAACGGTCTTGTTATCTCGGCTTTTGCAAGAGCTTCCAAGATTCTTAAGGCTGAGCCTGAAAGCACCAAATACTGTTTCCCTGTGGTGAATCATAAGGTAATAGTATTACCGGTGTTTTCATTCACCATTTGATTTTTCTTAATTTGAAATCTTATCTGCAGCCAGACAATTACATAGAAGTTGCGGAGAAAGCAGCTTTGTTTATAAGAAGGAATCTCTATGATGAGCAATCACATAGGTTACAACATAGTTACAGAAAAGGACCATCCAAAGCTCCTGCCTTTTTAGATGATTATGCTTTCTTGATCTCTGGTTTGCTTGATCTTTACGAAAATGGAGGTGGGATCGAATGGCTCAAATGGGTGATTAAACTGCAAGAAATCCAGGCAAGTGCGACCTTTTTCTAGCTAGATTTCTTGAAGTTTTCCGATTTTTTGGCTAAAACTTAAAAGATGCTTTAGGATGAGTTATATTTGGACCGAGAAGGAGGAGCTTACTTCAATACTGAAGGACAAGATCCATCGGTTCTTCTCCGTGTCAAAGAAGATCATGATGGTGCAGAACCTTCTGGAAACTCTGTCTCTGCTATTAACCTTGTGAGATTAGCTTCCATTGTCGCTGGAGAGAAAGCTCAGTCCTACCTAAACACTGCACAGCGTCTTCTGGTAAATAAATAAAATAAATTGACTCCATTTGATATTCATTGTTACATACTGAGTAGTGATGTTAAAGTGGGTTTTCCCGCTCCATTTTAGATTCTAAACCCGCTAAAACCCATTTAATTTTTAGGTATCTTAGGTTAACATGGATGTTGTTTTGGTTAAACCAAAAATTTAGAAAAGCATAAACGGGTCTAAAACTTTTAGACTAAAAGGGTACCCGTTTAAAGGGTATCCGTTTACTTTCGTCTAAAATATGTACAAGAAATGAGTTTTAGTTGGATAGTCCATCTAAACAAACGAAATTCAAACAAGAAAATGAGTCTAGACAGACATTTTTTACACTAAAACCCCGTTTAGACCCGCAAAATACAAAACTCATAAAAGCATCTCTAACACAAGCTAAAATTGACATTTTTTGGTTAAAAAAAATTTTGTAGGTGTCATAGTGTCCCAAATCCATATATTAAATGAGTTTAAGTAGATCGTCCATTTAAATCGCGAAACTTGAACATGATTAATGAGTCTAAACCGACCTTTTTCCACTAAAAACGCCTTTACACCTGCTAAATATGAAATACATTTTAACATCTCTATAGGCTATTTTACCAAAGTTTATATTCTCTTTGTTTTTTTGTTTTTGTAGGCAGTTTTTGAGTTGCGGTTAAAAGAAATGGCGGTGGCAGTGCCATTAATGTGCTGCGCTGCCGATATGATCTCTGTTCCGTCCCGAAAACAAGTGGTATTAGTTGGTTCCAAGCCTTCTATAGAGCTTAACAACATGCTTTCCGCAGCACACTCAATCTATGATCCCAATAAAACGGTAAGTTCTTGCGATAATCCAAATATCCAGATTCAAGATTTGTGATTTTTGGGGGTTTTATTTCTTTCAATGGGCGTGGCCCGTCCGAGCCGCATTACGACAGGGCAGTCATGATCTTGACATTTAAGCAAAAAAATACTGTTATTTTGGTCGTCGCCCATTTTGTCGGTGGGCTTTGACGGACGCCCATGGGGTGTGGGTTTTGCCAATTTTTTAGCCTAATTTTTTTTCCTACAAAACCCAGCCGACTTTGTCTGCCCATTAGCTCAATTCGTTTGTTAACTCCGCCCGCCTGTTAGTCCATGTCACCCCAAATTTGCTCGTTAACCACACCCGCCCATTAGTCCATGTCCGCCCGATTTGAGCGTTAGCCACGCCCGTCTATTAGTCAATTTCCGCCCAAGTTGCACGTTTGCCCATTTCAATTTTTTTTTTTTTTTTTTTTTTTTCAACTAAANGCCCGTTTGCCCATTTCAATTTTTTTTTTTTTTTTTTGTTTTTCAACTAAGAAAAAAAAAGCTCATAGTCACCACTTTTTTGCTTGGTACGGTAATGTTCATGGACATATTCTAACTGCAAGCCCGCATAAGCTTCAACCGCCCATTAGCCGGCAAACTTGTTTTAATAAACTGTAGTTAGGCGTCCAACTTCCCATTTAACGGTTATAGTGTTACTTGGCAGGTGATTCACATAGATCCATCTAGTTCTGATGAGATGGAGTTTTGGGAAGAACATAACAGTAATGTAGCTGAGATGGCCAAGAGAAACAGAAGCTCTGAGAAAGTGGTTGCTCTCGTTTGTCAACATTTTACTTGTAGTCCTCCTGTGTTTGATTCTGCCTCTCTTACTAGCTTGTTGTCCAAGTAAAAAAGAGATTTTGTGTGTCTATGGTTGCTTGTGGTGTAAGGAAGCATCTTCTGTTAAGAGGACTATGCCGAATATGGAATGAGGTTTTGTTTTGGTTAAAAGTAAACCGTACTCAACCGGATTTGGTAAAAAGCAGAGTGTGAATATGGATTTTAATGAAGTCTGAATTTCGTTCGGGTTGGAATATCAATAATATAAATAAATGATTGAAATATACAAACCCATATACACTAAATTTTTTAGATAATTTTTTTTTAATAATCACTGTTCTTATTTAATCAATTTTTTACAAATTTAACACAATCCTCTGTAGAAACCACTTCATATTTTATGTTTTTCACTTCTTGTTCTAAGAGTTTGTTCTGTTGGAAATTACCCTACGTAAATTTTTGTTCGACTCATTATGTGCTGATAATATGAAGTGGTTTTTATAGCTATACTGGTGACCTGAATAATACAGGTAATAAACAATTTGCCCCATCAAATTCTGATTAAAAACAATTATTAAAGTTACAATAATAATTACATAAAGATCACCAATAATTACAAACACAGGATTAATTTTTTCTTCTATTGCCAATTCTCTGTCCCGACGAACCCTCTGCTTCTGTCCAAAGCTTTCTCGTGACTGTCGTTATAAATCTCAAATTTCCTTTACCTCGAGAGAAAAATAAGATGCCCATATAAATTTCATTTAAATGATAAAATTCTGTGAAAAAACATAAAATTTGAAATAAAAAAGAGAGAAATAAGAAAAAGCTTCAGTAAAATCCATATAAATTCATAGAAATTGTAGTTTCTGCCAAGGGGTTCTCCCTGAAAACAGGGTCTCAGCTCCACTACACCTCTTTAATTGGATTATATCATCATCAGCAACCAAAATTAAAAAACAAATTAAATCTTATAAAAAGGCTCAGATATAAAAACAGCTTCTTCTATCAAGAATTTTCTGAAGCAGAACTGGCGTTAAAGCTGTTACTTTTAATCATCAATGCCCTAAAAACTTTATCATTACAAAGAAGACTAAAGACAAAAGGCTCATATTAAGAAATTCAACCATTGTTTTCCGTATATACTTCACTGATTAAATCTCAGAAGCGCGGATAATTTTGTAATCATTGCCCAAATAAAAAAATCAGTATTTTTTTAAAAATACGAAAATCTAGACATTGCTTTGACACAGTTAAGCCAGATGAAAATTGAGACAGAACTGCAACACGAATGTCGCTAATTTAGCAGGAGCTTTGGGGCTTAATTCTTCATGATTTGTTATCAGATTAGCCCGGGAGGCTCCTGCGAAACATAATTAAACACAAATAAAAATATGATGAACCCTAAATTATAATCTGTTGTCGGGATTGAATGATTTACTTGAATTCACGCGGCTATTATATAGAGAGGATGTGTAGCCCTAAAATACTTCTTCAAAATGTCGAAACTACCCCGCTACTAAATGGACCCCTTTTTTAGTTGTCGGCGGTTTAGTGTAAATCGATTGTTTTATTATTTGGGCTTTGATACAAAAGCCCAAGTTCTAATTCTCTCCACGTGTAAACTATCATTTCTCAATTAATTAATTGATTAACGTATTAATTGTTGGTTTAATGTAAACCGGCTTGGTTTCTGATACTTGGGATCTTGAGGGAAGCAAAGTGTGGCTACGTAGAAGTAAAAAAAAAAAAAAAAAAAAAAAAANGGGGTAAGAAAAAAAAAAAAAAAAAAAAAAAAAAAAAAAAAGGTAATCGTCCTTGCACCAAAAAAACACACAAATATTTACGCCACATTTTTCCGATTTCTATGAAAAAAACGAAAATAGACCACATTTTCGGTAGTATAAGCCGGATATGTTTTTTATTTATATAAAAATGACAAAAAAAAATTCGCCTAAAGTCTCCTTGAGTCTAGGTACGGCTCTGCCTATAATCTAAATTGCGACGATGAATATGATAATTTTATTTAGTCTATTTAATTTCAAAATTTAAAAACAAATTTTATTATATTTATTATGTTACACTTTATTTTTTTAGTTGAATTTGATTTTGGTTTATGTTTTGTTTTTAGTGAAAAACAAGGGATAATGGTCGATTCATACGTGAACTATGATATGAATTGTCTATTCATACATGAACAATTAATTGAATTAATTTATATATAAAGTACTATATTTAGGATAAAACATACATTAATTTTACCTATTTTAGCATAATCATGTATGTTTTTATTAGGAATCATGGACTTCACACCTAAAACTAGGCTGAAACGTGGAAATAATGGGATATAAACGATCAAAGGTCCACAATGAGAAGTTAGAACCGTGGCTCTGATACCATATTAAGAATCATGGACTTCACACCTAAAACTAGCTAGTAATAAGTGGAGTGGTCCTTCCTCTATTTATACCACTCAATAATGGTCTAAACTTCCGATGTGGGATATATTTGATAGTTTTAGCTTAATCATGTATGTTTTGACACAATTACATTATTTTATATTGTATGAATTAACATAATTAATTGTTCATGTATGAATAGACAAATTAGATAATGGTTTATATATGAATTAACCATTATCCCTGAAAAACAATAACATAACTATAAAAATCATAGCTGTGTAATAATATAACTAATATCACAAAAACGAGTATAAGTAGAGTCGCTGAATAGAGACAAAAGAAATATTCGATCCAGCTCTATTTGTTTCAAAATATTTCTATTATATTTAAGCTCTATTTCTACAAAAAGAAAATTAAATAATCATTCTTCAATTTTACTTTTGTTTCTAACCCTGAAATTTTAAGAATTTCAAAATAAACCTAGTAGTATTAATTCTCTACGACGCATGACAATATAGAATTGGTTTGGTGTCTCTTTGCGCCTCACATCTTTTAAACCACAAGATTAATGAACGTAGGCATATTTACATCTTGTTTTTTTTTTTCTGCATTTACATCTTGTTTTAAAACCTAATTGTGTACTTTATTAGACTTATACATAACTCATAAACCTTAAGGCCCGCCACAAGTTTAATTACACTGCAATTATAGGTTAAGTGGGTTCCATGTTTTCACAGAACTTTAATAAAAAGTCATAATAATGGAGACCACGTTTCTACAACATGGTATCAACCAAAACTCAATATTGTTATTACATTACATCTTCAAAACAAATGTCTTCCTTGGTCCTTAAACCCTTGACTAGTTCTAACCACAGCTCATACAAATTATCTATTTAGTATTATTCAACAAACTCTTAAAATGTCTCTCTAGCTTTCATGTCTTAAATCATCAAAAACCCATTTTCAATAATTAAAAAAAAAAGAAACATAATTCTTTGATTTTTAGATTTCGTTCGCCATGAATGATCTAATCTCAAGCTCATTCAAAAGATACACAGACCTAAACCAACAAGTCCATCTCGACGACATCGAATCACAAAACGCATCTCTCGATTCAGGCAACCTCGATGAGTTCTTCGGCTACGTCGAAAGTGTTAAAGAAGACATGAAAGCTGTCGAAGAGATTCACAAGAATCTACAAGAAGCTAATGAAGAGTCTAAAACGGTACATGATGCCAAGGCCATGAAAAAGCTTCGGGCTCGTATGGATTCGAGTGTAAGTCAGGTTTTGAAACGTGTTAAGATGATAAAGACGAAGCTTGTGGCTTTGGAGAAATCAAATGCTGCTCAGAGGAAAGTGGCGGGGTGTGGACCGGGCTCGTCTGCTGATAGGACAAGAACATCGGTTGTTAGTGGGTTGGGTAAGAAACTTAAAGATATGATGGATGATTTTCAGATATTGCGTACAAAAATGGCTTCTGAGTATAAAGAAACGGTCGAGAGAAGGTAAATTTTAAATTACATATCTTTTTCAGAATATGATTAAAGAAATAGAAAAACAATCTCGAATTACCAATAAAATATATAAATAAATTTTATCTAACGAAAAGCAAAATAAAATTCAAATTTTTAAAAAAATAAGCTGACTTGAAAAGCACACAAAAAGAACATCAAGTTGACTTTCTCAAATATTTTTTAGAGACTATGATTCAACAAGATCAATACTATATAGGGAATAACATTAAAGTAACTTGAATTACAAGACAACTAAACATTCGATCTAAATAAAATGAAAAATAAATATTTTAATTTTTTAAATTTCACCAAATTGAATTTTATCTTTAATTTATTTAACATTATGAATGCAGTTAAAAACAATATTGTATTAGTTAAGTAGTTAAAAGAGGAAAATATAAAGACAAATGTACTTTAATTTGTATTATAATATTCAAAATAATTTAGTGTCAAGATTTATTTTTAAAAATTTGAATTTAAGTTTACAATTTGTTCATATCGAAATTAATTTCCATTTTTTTATAATTTGAAGTTTTTTTTTTATTATTCCCATCTTTTATGCTAAAATCTTCTAGATTTGTACTATGGTCTATGGCACAATAAAAATCACTTTTTTACACAAAAATATTTCAACAAAAGATGATAAATTTGAGTATTTTCCATTGAATCTTTGAAGGTACTTCACGGTAACCGGACAAAAAGCAGACGAAGAAACAATCGAGAAACTAATCTCAAGCGGAGAAAGCGAACGTTTTCTCCAAAAAGCAATACAAGAACAAGGCCGTGGCCAAATCATGGACACACTGTCAGAAATCCAAGAACGACATGACTCAGTCAAAGAGATAGAACGTAGTTTACTGGAGCTCCACGAAGTGTTTTTAGACATGGCAGCACTTGTTGAAGCTCAAGGGAACATACTTAACGACATTGAGTCAAATGTGTCGAAAGCAAGCTCGTTTGTAATGAGAGGATCAGATCAGTTACAGATGGCTAAAGAACATCAGAAGAGTTCGAGGAAATGGACTTGTATTGCTATTATACTTGCTATTGTTCTTGTTATTGTTATTCTTTTTCCTATTCTTTATACTAGTTTCCTTAAACCTTGATTTTGTAATATTACAGTTTTGTCTTTTTTTTTTTTTTTTGAANTTTTTTAATATTACAGTTTTGTCTTTTTTTTTTTTTTTTGAAATTCTTTGAAGCTTTTTTTTTCTCTATCTCTACATGTTTCTTGCCACTGTAAATTGATTTATTTCGAAAAGTTTTGAATTTTATATAAGGGAAAAAACCTGTTTAATACTCAAACTTCTCACTTTTT
>OVAW01000569.1:2033-13016 GCA_900406365.1 Heliophila coronopifolia | reverse complement strand
CAAAAAAAAAAAAATTGTAAGATTTTTATTTCAATTTCCTATTTTCGCCTTTATATTTTTTTTTCAAATCTTCGTTTTGGTGGACCCTAAATTTAGGATCTCATTTTTTGTATACCTAAAATTTTTTTTGCAGTAGGCCAACATAACCTCAAAAATATGATGAATTTGTCAAGCTCATAAGAGATATAAAAGATAATGGGTATGTATAATTATAGTTTCCAGTTTAATTTACATAACATAGAACACAATGTAAGAAACTAATTCATTTTTTGTTGTTGTTGTTTATAACATATAAACAACAATACTTGAACAAATGATAACCTTTTTTTGTTTTAAATTTATTAAATTCAACAAAATCGACCGTACTCCATATTGTATTTATCAATTGATATATAACCATAGATGCTAAGAGGGAAAAAAAATAGTATATTAGCAATTTGGCATATTTGAAGATGCTCTTTTCATAGTTATGCCTTTGCATAAAAGAATGGGCTTTAGATGAGTAATGGACTAATGGACCTATAAGCGTATACTAAAGCCCATTATGGAAGGTGTCGGAAAACAACTATCCACGCCGGTACAAACCAATACGTCGTCGTTCATTACCAGAGACCTCAGTTTTTTAACGGAAGGAGGAAGGAAGCTAAATTTTGATCTTCTAGATCTTCCCTCTCTATCTCTTCTATAATCCCAACGATCTAGAGGAAGCTAAAACTTCAAAAACCTCGAGCTTTTGGATCAAGCCACACCGTGTTTTATGCTATTTTATCCGATTTGATTGATGTCTTTGATTCACCTGCTTTTGTTCGTGGGTTTTGTCAGCCTTGAAGCTTCGGCATCGCTTTTCCCGGGATCGCGTTCGATCCTCCGTGATATCGGTAACGAAATCTCCGATCTGAAAGATAATGCTATCGATTTGAACGCTACAAATTTTGATTCAATTTTCCAACATACCCCCGCCAAATTTGCAATTTTGGAGTTCTTCGCTCACTGGTTAGTTTTATGATTCTCAAATATTCACGTATTCTTCAAATTCGAATCTTTTGTAAATTTCCTGGAATTTATCCGGAAAGTATTGATTTTTATAAAAATTGAATGTATAAATGTGAAAGGCTAGTTTGTGCCGTACTGACGTTGACTATAATTTTGTTTGGTTTGGTTTAAGGTGTCCTGCTTGTAGAAACTATAAGGTAACATCACATCATTCAATGTCCTCTCTTTCTTTATTCGAATGTCTTGTCTTTTTTTTTCAATGTTGTTTATATATTCAGTTCTTGACTCTGTAGCCGCATTATGAAAAAGTTGCAAGGCTCTTCAATGGAGCTGAGGCAGTACATCCTGGTGTCATTTTGATGACCAGAGTTGATTGTGCAGCAAAGGTACTTGTAGCCATCTCTCTGATTTCTTGCATCAAGCCCTTCTATAGGGTTTTGTTTACTTTCACTCTAATTGTTCATTGTGAATTTTCTGGCAGCGCAGATGAATGTTAAGCTTTGTGACAAGTTCTCGATTGATCATTATCCAACTCTCTTTTGGGGATCTCCCAAAAAGTTTGTTGATGGAAGCTGGAAGCCTGAACAAGAGAAAAGTGAGATAAGTGTAGTCGGTGAATGGAAGACTGCTGATCTTTTGTTGAATTGGATTAACAAGCAGTTAGGCAGGTATGTGCTCACTGAAATCTCATGTTTACAATTTAATTTGAAATCATATCTATGGTTAATACAAATATATTCAGTTGGGTAATATTACACTCAAATATGTTTTCTTGTCAATGTTGTGCAGCTCTTATGGCTTGAATGATCAGAAATTTGGCAATGATCATCTCCTACCAAATATATCTGATCATGATCAGGTCTCTCAGAATGTGTTCTGTCCCTATTTTTCTATAATTGTAGCATTTGGTTTAATGCCAACAAACTAAATAGAGCTGGTTACTGTTATCACAGATTTCTCAAGCCATGTATGACATCGAGGAGGCAACTGAAGAAGCTTTTGATATCATTTTGGCTCATAAGGTAGAGAAATTCTTCGGATTTTCTATTTTATGGAACTAATCCCTTTCAGTCTTGTTGATGAGTAGTGTTCATGAATCATGATCACAGGCAATCAAGTCATCTGAAACCGGATCTTCTTTTATTAGATTTCTGCAACTTTTAGTGGCACATCATCCTTCAAGAAAGTAAAATCTCATCTCATATTTCCATTTACGTTTTGCTGCTCACTTTTTTCTCTCACTTGAAAATCTGTTTAAAATTACTACAGGTGTCGTAAAGGAAGTGCTGAAATTCTCGTGAATTTCGATGATGTATGCCCATCTGGTGAATGCTCTTATGATCAGGAATCTGGAAGGAAAGATACCCTACGAAACTTCCATATATGTGGAAACAATGCCCCGCGTGGATTCTATGTGAGTATGCCCAACCAACCACTTGCTTTTATCCTTGTGCTGCTTAAACGCAGATTAATCTGATTTTCCCATTTTTTGCAGATATTTTGCCGTGGCAGCAAGAACGAGACTAGGGGATTCAGGTAGTGNCCATTTTTTGCAGATATTTTGCCGTGGCAGCAAGAACGAGACTAGGGGATTCAGGTAGTGTTTTGCAGAATCAGTCTTTTGTCAAAATTTGTATGGTGATAGGATCTTTAGATTCAAGCAGAAGTGCCAGTATATGAACTCTTTCAAAATGATTTGTCTGCAGCTGCGGATTGTGGGTCTTGATGCATTCACTTTCTGTGAGGATTGAAGATGGAGAAAGTCAGTTTGCATTCACAGCCATTTGTGATTTCATCAATAACTTCTTCATGTGTGATGATTGCCGTCAGCATTTTCATGATATGTGCTTAAGGTAATAGGCGGATCTGGGGGTCAGATAATAAGCTAGATTATATGGTCCTTTCCCATCTAACAGCTTATGTGTTTTGCTGGCAGCGTCAAAACTCCGTTTAAAAAGGCACGTGATCTCGTCTTGTGGCTGTGGAGCACACACAACAAGGTCAACGAGCGGCTCAAGAAAGACGAAGCTTCTTTAGGAACAGGAGACCCCGAGTTCCCAAAGATGATATGGCCACCAAAACAGCTTTGTCCGTCATGTTATCTTTCGAGCTCCCAGAAAAGCATTGACTGGAATCATGACGAAGTCTACAAATTCTTGAAGATATACTACGGACAGAAACTGGTCAAGAAAATTGGTGACGGTGCTAACAAGGGGGAGGTGATTAAAGCTGCAGAAGATATGGCAGTGCCCACTAATGCTCTAGTAGTACCGGTGGGAGCTGCACTGGCTATAGCACTAGCAAGCTGCGCATTTGGAGCGCTCGCCTGTTACTGGAGGACACAGCAAAAGAACAAGAAGTACTACCGAAATCCGCATTATCTAAAGAGATATAATAGTAATTATATGGTTATGAACACATTCGGTAACAGTGAAAACGAAAGAGAAAAGGAGAGATGAGTTGTAATTTTAAAGAAGGAAAAAGCTCAAATGTCGGGAGTTAGCTGCAACTGAAATTGAAGGTTTGTTTTTTGTTGTAACTTACAGACAACAGAGGTTGAGTTGCCAAAGTCGCCTGCTTCAGGTCCCTTTTTCCTCTTACAGATTGTACAGATTCTTGTCTTCAGTTTTGAAGTATTCAATGCAACCTTCTATATCCATATGTTAACACGGATTAGCTTAGCTCCTTTGTTGAAATCTGTGGTCTTTCGTTTTTGTGCCTTGGCCATCTTCTTGAGTAGTTCTTATTAAACACGNGAAATTTCGTCTGTTTCCGGACTGTTTTCTTGTAGTGTTGGGCTAACATGCGAACAGCCATGAGTGCCTGTGAGCTCATGACATTTAATCTTTAAAAATATCAAATTCTTATTTATTTTTACATAAAATATTTTTTTTTTCATTTTATGCAATAAATAAGTTTTAAAATTTTAAAGTCTTTCAAAATAATTTTCCGTCCAAACCGCAAAAATAATAATTTTCCGCTCAATTCACAAATAATAATTTACCGACAAAACAACAAAATAACATTTTCTAGGATCAAAACAACAAAATAATAATTTTTAGCAAAAACTGCAAATTAATAATTTTCCGTCAAAACCGCAAAATAATAGTTTCCTACCAAAACCGAAAAATTATATTTTTCCGACAAAACTGTAAAAATAATAATTTCCCGCTAAAACTACAAATTTCTTATTTTGTAATATTTTAAAATTTACGTTTCAGGTATTTTTAATTTTTAAATACTTTTAAAATTTAAAATTTCTAAACCTTAGAATTTTGATATTTATTCATTATTATATTTTCAAATTTTAGAATTTTCAAATTATTACATTTTCAAATATAAATTTTATTTTTTTAACTTTAAATTAATGAAAATAATGAACTTTAAAATGTTTTTTAGGTTTTAAATATTTAGGCTAGTTTTGTATTTTCAATTAACGAGGGATATTTTAAACTATTAGGTTTTGAAACGCGTTTTGTGTATCTGATTTATATTTAAACAAAAAAAAAATTATTTCAAGTTTCAACACGTAGACAAAAGCTTAATGTAAAATATGTCATATCAAAACTTAAAAATCAGAAAAATGTTCTTTAACTCTATTCTTAAAAAAAACAAAACTTAAAAAATCAGAAAAACTAGAAAAAATGTTCTTCAACTCTATTCTTGAGCAGAAAGATGACCAGCCTGATATTCAGCAGCCACATGAAAATATTAGCTAGGTATTCATGACCAGGCCGGTGTTTATTTATTTTGGAGTTCTGCTGAAGAAAAGGGTTTAGAAGATAGTTACTAAAAGCATAAAGATAAAAAAAATAAGTTGGTTTATTGTAATTTCTTTTTATTATTTGTTTGAATGTAATATTATATTCAAAATGTAAAACTGTTACACGATTGTTTTTATATCAGAAACCAAAAATGAGCAAAAGAATGAATGAAATAAGCAGAAAGCAGACATGGTATATTGTAATTTCGTTTATTAGTTTCTTTCTTTCCTCATTTTTTTCATGATTGTTACCTAAAAAAACCAAAATGTCACGAAATCATATTAAACTAATTATTTTTGGTGAAAAAAGTGAATGAATGAAAAAATGAAGAATTTAGTAAATACAAAGTTGAAATGTAATAAAAAATTGTTCTATTGAAAAAAATTAACTATTCTCTCCAATTTCTTTGCGTATTCTATAAGTTTTTGATTTTTTTCTTGATTATCTTCTCTTATTAACTAAGGAGAACCAGTTTCAAATTATTTTTCAAAAGAAAAATGTCGATCTTGATTATAATCATTTAGACGTAACTTCCGTAAAATTATGATTCTCCTCTTCATCATCTAGGAAGATTCGTTTTCCAATTTGTCGGTGTTTGTTTTTGTGTATGGTTTTCCAACAAATAAATTGGTAAAAAGAAAAAAAAATGATAGAAATTTAATCAATAGCTCTCTAATCTTTCTAATCTTTGGTAAAACATGTAAGTTTTATGAATGCTTTCTAATCTTCATCCCTAACACGAAAATAGTTTTATAGTACGATTTTATTTGTGTTTTAATTGTATTTGTGTATTTTTACTCATCAATTTAATTTTGAATCAATATTACACCTCCAATTGCCATTACATTTTTCTTAATTATTTTATTTTTTCAATCAACCGGTTTGTTTATTTATTTTATATATTTAAATTTTCAGAAACGCAAATGTTAAAACTTTTGAACGGAGCTACATCCTAGATTTATATCAATCCGTACCTAAATGTTATTGAGACTATATTTATCACAAAATTTCAACGTATTAAAACATAGGAAAACGAGAAAAAAGGACAAAATCTTATTTTTAATTTAGGAAATTTGTTCATTACGAAGTCTTAATTTTTAGTGGGATAAATTAATTTTCTACATTTTCTTGAATCTTCATCCTTTTTTGTTCTTCATTTCTTTTTTACTCTTCTTTTTCTTCGCGATTGTTACCTACAAAGAAAAAACCAAAATGTAAAAAAAAATCATTTTAGACTAGTTATTTTTGGTGAAAAAGAATGAATGATCGAAAAAATCAAAAATTTTGTAATTTAAAGTTGAAATGTATTAAAAAAATTGTCCTATTGAAATTTTTTTACTACTTTCTCCAAATTTCTTTGCGTTTTCTTTCGTTTTTTTTATTTCTTTTCTTGATCATCTTTCAAAAAGGATCGGTTTCATATTATCTATTAAAAAGATTTAACTTTGATCAAATCCTTTGACACAGACTCTGAAAAATTATATTTAGATATTTCATCGTTTAGGAAGAATCAGTTTCATCTAATGACTATTATGTCGGCGTTCGATAATGATTAAGCTCAAGAATTATTTTTCATCCGTTTTTATGAATATTTTTCCATAAAAAAATAATTTGGAAAGAGAAAAAAAAATAAGATAGGGATTTAATCAATAGCTCTGAAATACATGTATGTTTTTAACAGGGTCCCCTCCAATCTTCATCTTTAAAATAAAAAATAGTTTCATAGTATGTGCTTATCAATATTTTCGTTACACTTTGAATTTCAATTAAAACCATGCCTCCAATTCCCATTTAAAATATGTTTATCAAACCTTGGATATAATTTTTTGCGCAAAAGAAAGATTAAAGACTAAAATAGATTTTGTATATACAAAAAAGATGAAACTAAAATTGAACAAGATGACATCAGTTTCGTTTTAATTTCAACACGTGGAAATCAATATACAATAGCGTCCAAAAGAAACCGTCATTATGAATTTCTGTACAAAATCTTTCTCCGACAAATCAAAAGAACAGAGAAACTTAAAATCAGAAAAACAGAAACTTAAAATCATAAACCAGAAACTTAAAACCAGAAGCTGTCATCATGAATTTCTTCAAATCTAATGTTCTTCTTTCTTATCGACTTGCGTTTTTCCTCTGCTCTTCCTTCACATTTGGAACCTACAAACAGAAAAAAAAAATTAATTCATTTCTTTAAAAAGAGTGAATCACCCAAAACAAAAATTGAGAAATCGAGTAAAAATGATCTGAAATATAACTAACTAATTACCTCTCCATTTTGTTACTTTATGTTTTATTAATAATAATTTCTATTGATATATTTAGGAACTATACGATGTAACCTCCAATGACAAAAGGGTAATAAGTCAAGCTCTGGCTTATCTTTCGAAAAAAGAATATGAACTTTATGATCTCGCAACCATTAGAAATTTATACTTTTCTTCTTAATCGTCGGTCAACTGTAATTGGAAGTTTTGAGAAATTCCAATTCAAGAGCTTTTTCACAGTTCTATCTTTTTATTCTACTNTTTGAGAAATTCCAATTCAAGAGCTTTTTCACAGTTCTATCTTTTTATTCTACTTCCATTGGAAGTTTGTGTTTAAAAAAAAAAAAATATATATTGATTTAATCAATAGCTCTGAAAAAATGTATGATTTTTAAATGGTACCATCTGATCTTCATCCCTAAAACAAAAATGGTTTCATATATCGCGAAATCTATGTTTTAATTGTATTTGTGTACTTTTTTACTTGTCACTTTGAATTTCAATCAAAACCTCATCATCAATCGCCATACACATTTTTATATTTTTTTCTAAATTATTTTATTTTTTTCAATCAACCGTTTGTTTCTTTAAATTATATATTTCAAAAATTTCAAAAACCCAAATATTAGAATTGGGGAGCATAACTACATCCTATGTTCATATTAATTTCTATCTAAATGTTGTTGAATGTGTATTTATAAAAAAAAATAAAAGCACTAAAACATAGAAAACCATAAATAAAAATAAGGATTAATTCTTATTTTCAATTTTAGTAAATTTGTTCAATACTAAGTCTTAGTATTTATGTAGATTAATCTTCTACATCTTCCTGAATCTTCAATTTTCTTCGCCACTCTTTTCTTTCCTTTTTTTTTTTAATGATTGTTTCCTAAACAAAAAAACCAAAATGTCACAAAATCATGTTAGACTAGTTAATCTTGGTGAAGAAGAGTGAACGATTAGAAAAAAATGAAGAATTTAGTATTCTTGGTAATAAAAAAAAAATCTATTGAAAAGATTAACTATTCTCTCCGATTTTTTTTTCCGTATTCTTTAAGTTTTTGATTATATTTTCTTGTAGAATAACGAGAACTGGTTTCAAATTTTCTATCAAAAGAAAAAAGTCGATCTCAATTATAATCATTTGGCGTAACCTCTGTAAAATTCTGATTCTCCTATTCATCATCTAGGAAGATCCGTTTTCATGTGTTTTCTAATTTGTTAGCGTTTGTTTAAAGATTAAGATCAAGAGTTATTTTTTGTTCGTATTTTGTGTATGGTTTTCCAAAAAAAAATTGGAAAGAGGAAAAAGTGGTAGAAATATAATCAATAGCTCTCAAATACATATAAGTTTTATAAATGCTTTCTAATATTCATCCCTAACACGAAAATGGTTTTATAATACGAGTTTCTTAGTGTATTTTTCAATCACAATTCCACCTCAAATCGCCATTAAATTATTTTTTATTTTTTCAATCAACGGGTTTGTTTATTTATTTATATATTTAGAAAGTTTTTCAGAAACACGAATGTTAAAACTTATGAACGGAGCAACATCCTAGATTTATATCAATTCGTACCTAAATGTTGTTGAGACCATTTATCACAAAATTCAACGTATTAAAACATAGGAAAACGAGGAAAAAGAGACAAAATCTTAGTTTTAATTTTAGTAAATTTGTTCATTAGGAAGTCTTAGTTTTTAGTGAGATAAATTAATTTTCTTCATTTTTCATGAATCTTCATCTCTTTTTGTTCGTCACTTTTTTTTTCACGATTGTTACCTACAAAAAAAAACCAAAATGTCACAAAAATCATTTTAGACCAGATATTTTTGGTGAAAAAGAGTGAATGATTGAAAAAAAATCAAAATATTTGTAAATTCAAAGTTGAAATGTAATAAAAAATTGTGTTATTGAAAAAAATTTAACTATCTTCTCCAATTTCTTTGTGTTTTCTTTTGTTTTTTGATTTTTTTGCTTGTTCATCTTCTAAGAAAGAATCAGTTTCATGTGATCTATTAAAAGAAAAACGTCAACTTTGATCAGAATCCTTTGGCACAGCCTCTGAAAAATTATGTTTCTGCGTTTCATCGTCCATGAAGAATCAATTTCATATTATTTCTAATATATTGGCATTCGTTTAATGATTAAGCTCAAAAATTATTTTTCATTTGTTTTTTATGAATATTTCCCATTAAAAATAAATTGGAAAAGAGGAAAAAAAAGGACAGAGATTTAATTAATAGCTTTGGAATACATATATGTTTTTCACATGGTACTCTCCAATATTCGTATTTAAAACGAAAATGGTTTCATTGTATGTGTTTATCAATGTTTTCATTGTGTTATCACTTTGAATTTCAATCAAAATCTCGTCTCCAATCCCCATTACATATTTCTTATATTTTCTAAATTATGTTTTTGTCATTTTATATTTTTAATCAACAATTTTGTTTGTGTATCTTATATGTTATGCAAGTTTCAGAAATCTAAATGACAAAACTTAGTATTTCACTTTGGTAGCCAAACTACTTCCTAGATTGATATCAATTCGTATCAAAGTGTAATTGAGAATCAATATATCACTTTGGCATACAACAAAATTGAGAGTACTATTATAATCTGAATCTTGTTAAGTCGCACAATTACGAATCTGGCATGAAATCTTGGTGGAACAAAAATAATTCTATTCATAACATAAAATTTGTATAAATTTTATTTTCTAAATTTAAGGGGAATAAAGTCCATATAATTCAATTACATCCATCACTGGTCAAACACCGTAGACAGATATGGTGAAATTATAAATCTTAATTTTGATCTAGTGATTATAAGACTCTAATCTAAGTAACACATATTCGGTTAATGTTAACGATATTTTCTTTACATTATCAATGAGAGGACGGATCTAGAAAATTAATCTACCGGGACTCTTAAGTTCATTTTGTAAAAATAATGGTTTTTATTTAATTTTAAGGATTATTAGTCTATGGCAAAAAAATTTCAATTATATTTTATTGATTTTTGATTAAATTGAAAGAATTAATTGTAATTTAGTGTGGCGTATGCTACATATACCATAGACTGTCACCATCAATATCAATAAACTCATTCCATGATTAATTAAAATATTGGTTTACTTCTGTTTACTGGTTTATTATAATTTCGCCTATTGATTACGCTACTCGGTTATTAGGCATTATATAAGTCAAGTAAGTTTTTTTGTATTTTGATTAAGAAGATTATTAGAATCGTTTATGGATTCTATTTCCAATATCCCAAAATTAACCTTCGATTATATCCCTTGAATTCATATGTGTTTCTGTCCGGACAAAAAAACCTAACTCTGGGCCGTATTGGTAACATTTTATTTTACAAATAAAGGGTCTAAAAGCATACATTAATCCATACATAATTTTACTTTTTATCTTACACAAATAAAAAAATACCGAGATTCAGCTTCATATTTGACTTTTAATGCTTCTAATATATTTTATAGCTTAAATAGTGAATACAAATTAATAATTTAGTAATTCAATATATAACGGATAATAATTAAAACTTATATAATAAATCATTAAATAACACAAAATTAAGCAACACTCATTTTATTTGAAGAAGATAAAAGGGTTGCAAAATTTTGCAAGAAGTGGATATAATGACACATGGACCACACGTGTGTTCAACCAATACCATCATATGACGTTGATGAACATTAAATACCCCAAAAACCGTCGAACTACGTACCCTTTCTTGTCCGTCTCTTTCGCCCATGTCTTCTTTTCCCTTTTTTATGTTCGAACGTTACATTTTTTTTTGTCGCAAGGTAAAAAGTCGACACTATATCAAAATTTGACTATTTAATTAAATAAAATAAATTGAAAAGTCATATATATCTTGTTTCTTGTAATGTTGTGGTGAGTTTGTGTATATAAACAAAAGGGGGGGGGGGGG
>OVAW01000568.1:3283-13613 GCA_900406365.1 Heliophila coronopifolia | reverse complement strand
TATTATGAGGATCACCGGACTCGTAACGGTGAAATTATTATGGTTCAATGCATTTATAATAAATAATAAAACTCGAGCTCAATATAATAATGTAAAATACAATAAAGACAAAGGTAATAAATCGTAAAGAAAAAAGATTTTGGTCGGAAGTAGACGGGAGAGACAGCTGGTTGATTGAAATTTAGATAGGTGCCCACACGGATTTCACCTTTTGCTCGCTCTATTCTTTGGAATTTTGTTATATATGTTTTGTTTTTAATATGTTATTATTATTATTATTATGATTTTATGAATTACAGCTAATATGTTGCTAACATCACCGTCTTTCACATATTTTTTTCTCGAACTCAAAATTATTACGGAAAATCAAATATATGCATAAGTGGAAATAGAATCAATCTTTCTAACTAGTGAAGAAATGTATTGCTTAGGAGCCAAGATTTTTAAATCCTTTTTCTTATTACTTTTTTTTATATCCTCTTTCAGTTTCTCTATTTAGAATATTTAAGAGTATTCGTAACGTTACGTTATTTTCCGAATTAGGTAAAAAAAAAAAAGACACGTTTCAGTAATTCTTAATATTATCGTTTCATTATTGCCGGCAAAAAAGGTTGTGTTCTTTTCTTACGAGTTCCAAAGTAAAACAATGACAAAGTCGAAACTTCGAGAGCGCCGTGTGTCGGTGGAGAAAACTATGTGTGCGGTCGTCCGTTGATTTTCTTAAAGTCTTTGACGAGTGTTGCAACTATAAATGCGACTCGAATATTAAAAACAAACAATATTTTGACATTATTTTCAGAACATAAAACGGTCATATATGATCACGGTCTTAATGGTGCCAATCAGATCGGTCAGAAATTTAACATTAAAAAAATAGTAGTTGATCCAAGAACCGACACACAACTCGATAAGACCAATGATCGAACCTGACCCAACACATTAACACACAAGCCTTCGTAATTCATAAACAACACAAAAATATTTATTTTTCAAATATTATTATTTCCGTTACTTACTTTCGAAATACAAGAGATAGTCGGATCCAGTGGCGGATCCAGTGGCGGAGCCAGCAGAAAATTTTAGGGGGGGCACAAAAAATTTTTTTTAAACAAAATTGGTTCGGGACAGATCGAGTCGGTTAGATTTCGGAAATTTAGGGGGCAAAAAAAATTTTAGTGGAGGCAAAAAAAATTTTAGTGGAGGCAAAAAAAATTTTAGGGGGGGGGGGCATAGTCAAATTTTACATAGGAAATTTTTTTTTTTTTTTTTTTTGCACCGAAAAAAAGAAATTTCCCCGGATTAAGGGGGGTAAATGCCCACCCATGCCACCCCTCCCTCCGCCACTGGTCGGATCATAAAACACTTCGGTTTAAGTTAAATATTCAATTAGAACAAATATTAAAGCAAGGACGAAGATATGGATAAAGCATGTTGATTATACTTATTACTTTGTTAATTGTTATAAAAATTGAACAAGAGAGTTAAAAACCTTGAGAAACCTAACAATTTTTTAGACAAAAAAAAACATATCGTAAGCTGAAGATTTTTTTTAGACGAAGTACAAGTGTTAGATGGGCGAACAGCCGCTTGACCGTGATTTTCAAGAAAGATTTGCGGGCTAATGGTGGAGAATTTGAAGTCTATGCAAGTTTACTGTAGACAATTGTTACGCCCATGACTACGACCACTGCGCAGACAAACGGTGACCACGGGTTTGTGGGTGCATATACCCAAAATTTTGTTAATTTTTGTCTTCTCCAAAATATGCATAATTAATAACTAAATACAAAATTTTGGTCAATATATTTAAAATACATTAGTTACCATTCTTGTCTAAAAATTATTTTAGCAGTTAGAAGAGTTGTTTTATACTGTTATGATATGGGTGTTATGGGTTACGAAATTTAGTTATATAAACCACTCTACTAAGGTTAACAGGAAATTGAGTTTCGAGATTCTTGTAACCTCTTCTCCATATTTTATATTTTCCAAATAATGCTTATACCACTAAAATTAATCTGTTTCAGAAATGTTCACAAGGCATCCCGGGTGGCATACGTATGAAGTTTCATGTCACGTGAGTTTGTCCAAAGTTTTTACCAGCCCATTTATCATTAACTTGGGCTTGTTCCGGAAACTATGTTAAGCCGAAAATCCAATTTAAATTGGACCAGATTTAGCTGTAAAAATTAGAGCCGTCAAATCGGGCGGACCGCCGGTAGGTTTAACCCAATCCGTACTGCTATGGATGAGTTATGGATGCAATATTTTTGCATGTGGGTTTTTATGGGCTATTAAATTTAACCATTGGACGGCCCGTCGACTTTTGCGATCGGCCCATGGGCGGTCCGCGGATTAGCCCGCTTATAAATTATTTTATGTTTAATTTTTTTTTTATAACCTAAATCCACAAAAAATACATTGTCCAATTAAAATACATGTTATAATTTAAAAATCTACTTAAAAACACTTGTATTTTATCAAAAATAATTTGTACGTTGAAATGATGAAATGATATATGTATATTTAAAAAAAAATTCAAGTTTTTACAACAAAAATTACAAATAAAAAATTAACAAGCAAAAAATTTAAAAAATATATATTTGAACTAGCCTACGGACAGCCCGCTAGGACTAGTATTCAAACACTCATGGATTCCCGCGGTCTAATGAAAAATTAGCGGACGGACCGCCCTTCCACCCATTTAACACATCTAGTAAAAATCGGAAGTTTTTTAAATATACTGAACAAACTAACTGGTTTAAACCCAAACCGGCAAAACTCAATGCGAANCGGCAAAACCCAAAGCGAATCCCTTTTTTTTTTTTTTTTTTTTTTTTTTTTTTTTTTTTTTTAATAATAATCCCTAGTTTATATATTTTCACACAGAAATTGGAACTTTAACAATCGAAATTCGAAAACTAATAAAAATCGCAGATAAAAATATTGTCCACAGATGTATACTATATAGTACAACGACGCATCACATTACGAAATCGACATTATGTGGGCATAAAGACTATTCGTAGAAAGAGATAAGCACAACAAATCAGAACATATCACATCAGATATTTATTTCAATGTTTTTGGAATCGTTAAAATTTTTTAATTAAAAATCTCACACAGCGATGTCATTGCGAATGTGACGTAGGAGAACAGGGATAACGGAATCCGGCGAGCTAAGCTGAGGAAGATGACCATCAGACGGAATAACCTCCACGACGGATTCAGAGCCGAGATTGGTGTGAAGATACTCGGAGACAACGACTGGTACAGCTAAATCCTTAACGCTTTGGAGGATGTGACAAGGGACAGCGACAAAAGGCAAAATCTGTCTCATGTCGCTTTGGAAAATGGTCTGAGCCACGGTGAGAGCTATGTCGGGACGCATGTTGAAGAGAGTTCTGCTGAATTCTTGAACAGCAACTGAGTCTAAGTCACCGCCGACAGCGAGTGGAGCGAAACCTAAGCACCAAGCTTTGTAATTGCTTCGCATAGCTTCGAAAAGTTGGTTAAGGTCGTCTTGCTCAAATCCACCTTGGTAGTCTACATCGTTCACATATCTAAAAAAAGACATTGCTTTCTGATTAAAGATCAAATCTTTATATATATTATTGATTTTAGAAAAAAAAAGTCTTAAAATTTAATTATAAATCAGACAAGAGATAGAACAGAGAAGAGTCCCATTAGTGTCAAAACAGAGATGAAAGTATATACCTTGGGGAAGCAGAGATCATGACGATTTTGGAGAAGAGATCAGGACGGTTAAGAGAAGCCAAGACACCAACCATGGCGGAAACAGAGTGACCAACAAAGATACAAGACTGAATTTGAAGATCTTCTAAAATAGAAATCAAATCAAAGGAGAAACCTTCAAGAGTTGAGTAACGGTCGAAGTCGAAGTAGTCTGGATTAGTCGTACCGGCTCCCATATTGTCGTAGAGGACGATTCGGTAATCCTCAACCAGATGTGGAACCAGGTGTTTCCACACTGATTGGTCCGTGCCAAAACCGTGACCTAAGACTATTGTGGTTTTATCTCCGGAGCCAATCACTTTCACGTTATGAGCTTCCTCTACTACACCCATCTCTCTCTCTCTTTCTCACACAGAGACTCCTATTTCCTTTTTTCCTCTTATTTATCAGCTTTAGGAAATTACGATATTCGATGTTTTTAATTTTAAGTGCATGGTTTTTAATTTTATTAAAAAAAAAAAAAAACTGATTTGGATGTTGAATTGCATCCCAATTATTTTATTTTTTTATTGATTTTTTTGGAAAAATTAAATGGATTACACGAGTTGGACTTGTCTAGCGACAGAGTGGACCTGTTAATAAATGTTTTCTAATCAGCTCTAAAATTGTTACACGTATATACTCAATTAAATTTTTATCAATTAATCTACTTATGCTATAAATTATTCCCTTACAAATATTTTGTTTATTTTTTAAATATAAGATGTTTTAGAAATTATATGCATAATTAATTTTAATTTTTACTAAATTAAATGATATCATAAAATATTTAATATTTTGTAATTCAAAACTTTTTTTTAATACGAGTTAAAAATTCAAAAAAATCATAAAAAACAGAGTATTAGTTTATTTTTCCTCAGATTTTTAAAATATCAACATATTTATACACCAAACATTAATTAGGTTAATTTAAACCCCCCCAAAAAAAACAATAGTTAGGTTTAAAGAAAAATTGCATGGGTGGAAGATAAGTGGCCTAGTGCTTGCCACCTCTTTACTTCTACATCATGATCGGAGTTCGAATCCGAATGTCTCCAATTGCGGGGAAACTTATTAGAATTTAATTATCCACTAGGGATAAGAATAAAAAAAAAAAAATTGCATGGTTTTTGACTTTTTGGTTATTGGTAAGGCCATGGTGAGTATACGACCACGTATTACATATTGATATTTTGTCAGAGGATTCAGGACCACTATTTAATTAAAGGCCCAATTAATTTAGTCACATCTGTTTTTTTTTTTTTACTGCTAACCAACAAGGCTGAGCTAGTGATGACGTGGTCATCAATGAAGAAGCCCACGTGTCACTGACATGCCAAATTCCTATCATCTTTTCAATCTGAGTACTGTTCGGGACGGAGATGACAATTTTTACCGGAATGATACGACGGCGTTTGACCGAATTGGTTCCGGTTCGGCGGTTTCTCTTCAATCGGAGCCAAGGAACTCGGTTGCTGAGTGGCGAGGCTGAGTTTCCTGTGGAAAACGCCTACGATATCTTGAGTGTCTCCGAAACCAGCTCAATCGCAGAGATCAAGGCATCGTTCCGTAGACTCGCTAAGGAGACTCATCCGGACCTGATCAAGTCGAAGAAGGATTCATCAACTTCGCTACGTTTCGTTCAGATTCTCGCTGCTTATGAGGTATAGTAGTAGATCATGATCGATTTGAATACGCTGCTCAACTGATACTAGAATTGATGGCGTTTTGGTGAATTGAGTTATTTCTAGATTGAAATTAGTTGTGGTGATAATGCAGATTTTGTCAGATTCTGAAAAGAGAGCACACTATGATAGATATCTGCTATCTCGAAGAATGGCGATGACAAAACATTCTAGGCAAGGGTATATGCTTTACAGGTATAAAACACAATTGACATTGAGTCAAGAGATGGAAGTGGTTGAATGGCTAAAATGGTATAGAGAAGCAATACATGATATTGTCATGGAGAAGCGAGTAGCAACTGGTTCAGGCTACTTTGATGAACTGGAAGAAGATTTTTATTCTGCTATCCGAGCGGCTTACTTTGGGCCTGATGTAGAATCTGTGGAGCTTCTTCCTGATTGTTTTGAAGCTGAGGAAAGATCATTTTATGACACGAAAGAAGTTCTGCACTTGGTATCGGGACGGGATCTTTTTGGCATGGTCTGCTTGGTAGATAACTTCCTTGAGCTGTCTTTTGCTTGTTCCAAGAAATTGGCTTTGTCGTCATTTATGGTATCGGACCTGGGTCATGCAGTTGAAAAAGGCAACTCCGATGTCATATCTGATGAAATAATTGGTCTTCAGATATCTCATATACAATCCTCAAGAAATAAAAACCATGTTTCGGATGCATATAAAGATATTCAGCTACATGTATCTGGAAGAGCTGTTGCTACAGCCATTAGGATTCCTCCAAAAGGGTATTACGAAAAGAAACAGTTTGAGGGTAATCACGATTTCATACATGTTTTCCTCAATTCAGATGAAGGATCTAATCATGGCATTGAATCATCTACTGGAAATGAAAGTGGAGCCAGACTTCTTGTTGGAACTATAAGTGGTCTTGGGACAAGCCCAGATGAAGGTTCATGTGATGTCTATAATGGGAATGGGGCTAAGACTCATGTGATAATGAAACATAGGACATTTCTGGTTTGTGAACTCATATGATCTAGCATTTATTAATTTAGCTTTCCACGCATAACATTTCTCTTTTTTTTGGGGCATTTTTCTGTGATGCATATATGAATTAGCTTTTTTCTGGACTATTTTGAGTTCTTCATCCACACTGTACAGGTGAGACATTTGCATTGGTACAGGATTGGGGAAAAGGTTTCCGTTTGCGAGTGTAGATGCAGTAGAGCAAAATTACCACCAAGCAGGTAAGCCATATATTAATTTCGTTAAGTTTTTATTCCGGCTCATACTCAACTCAATCACATAAATAACAAGGTATCAACACCTAGTCACTGTTTTATCTTTGAAATACAGAGATCTGGTGATCATCAAAAATTCTGTTTTTTTTCTTTTTTTTCTTTTGTTGAAATGCTGACTAGTCATTGATATTTGCCATTTGAACATGTTATGAACTTATTGATTATTAACGTAACCTTATCTTTATTTACATCAATGAAATTAAACCAAATTCTCATTGATGTGAAAGCAGGTTTTGGTTGTTTGAGCCTCGTTGTGGGTTGCATGATGTGGGAGGATGGTATGTTGAAACTTTTGGGAAAGATAAAAAGGGACGGACAGTCCTAGGACAGAGATTCTGGGACGGACTGGAAGTGGGAACTACACTGGATGGGTAAGCTTGTTATATATAGAACAACAACTTAATCTGACTAATTCACAACTTTCTACATTTTCCAGGAGACTGCACCCTTGTGTCTACTTGCTTACACTAGCATATCGAACTCTTGATCTTGAAGATGAAAAGAGAAGGAAACAGTCCATTTTGGAGATCATTGAGGCAAGGCTATTCAAAACTTTGGATTGGTGTAAGAAATTGTTTAGAAGAAAGGCTCTTGGAACTTAACATGGTAACCTTCACACTTTCCGAGTGAAGAAAGGCCCTTGGTCAGCAGTTATATGCACAAGCCTGTGGAGACCTAAAGTACGTTACTGCAGTCTGAAAATCTGTAAATTTCAATGTTGCCAGCCGAGTCTCAGACCAGGAGGTTTTCCGGAAGATTGCTCTGAGAATTAGAAGCTGAAAACCATCAGAAATTGAAGATGGCTCGCGAGAGAAACCTGGAGAAACGGAAGGGTGGCTTTCATGTTTGGAGAAACAAACTTGGGGTCAACAAGTTTTAAATATCATCTTATGTTGAATCCTTACTTAAGTTTAAATATAATCGAGTTTAACTACAGATTCAAATCCATAAGCAAACTTAACCAACAGGAAGACAAAAGAAGGAGAGTTTTGTTTCAAACAGCCTTAGGTTGGATCTGTTCAAAGTCGAAAACCTCAAACATGAGTCGTCGAACATCTGGTTTTCCATATATGGTGTAAGCAAGGCCATGAATAGCTTGCTGAACAGCAGTTGTGGCCGGATTCCTGAGTCTCCGGTTATGTTCATACCGATCATGGACTTCTTCTGAGTATATGATAAAGTTGTGAAGACGTTTTTCTCTAAGATACCGGCCACAGAATTTGTTCATTAGTAGACGTCGATGCTTCTCTTGCAACCACTTCCCTGGTGCGTCCAGGTGCTTCATTAACAAACGTTCAGCCATTGCTATGTCCTGCACTATTTCAAGACCAGCAAATGGATTAACAAAAAGCTGTTATTTTGGTCTTGTAAGATGTGAGATTGTTTTTCTCACCTGTATCTTCTGCCCTACATATTCCAGCCGCTCAAAACAAAACCGTGGGTGTTCAAACTTGTGCTTTGAAGGATGTAAGAAGCAGAGCTGTGTGATTTCCGGGAATTGAATGAATGAAGGTTAGAGAATGATATGGTGCATAGAATAGCTAGGAGTAACCACTTTTGTTACCTGTAAACCAAGTCCAAGTTCAATGTTTCTAGCTTCGGTTATCTCCTGGATTCGATCATTCATCGGTAAAGGGTATCCAAGGGCCTGCATAACTTTAGGTTTGCTATCAAAATCCCATATGTTCCCTCTGAAACGATGCATTCCCGGTGGAACACAAGCTCTGAAAAGCCTTGGGTGTGCAAATAAAGCATCTTCAGGAGGCTGAATAAACAGAACAAAAAATCCATCAACGTAAGAACTTAACTTTTGTAACTTGATCTTTTTTTATTATTATGAAGTATGTATTACTTTGTACGTAGCAATATCTTGCCAGCCTAACTTTTTCCCTTCGAATTCAACAGAAACATAATCTACATCCTCTAGCTGTCTCCTAGCTCGAGGCTGACATTCCTCAGCATCCGGATCCATCCCAAATACCTCAAAAAGTACACGATACACTTCCGGCATTCCATAGCATAGATAGATGGCACCAAACAAAGCCCAGAACACAGATCTAGCAAGAGAACAAGACAATATGGATAAGTCGTAAGTATACATGAAATTTATGTATACATGAAAGCAAAGGCAAGTGAGAAACTTACTTAACCGGTGGCTCACGATCCTTTCTGATCAACTTATCCATATCATCATAAGGAAAGATGAGATTTTGCAAGCTCGCTGCTTTGATCCACTTAGGGAGATACCTCTTCCCAATTAAAGCAAAGACTCTCTCCCTCATAGGCCCTGGAGGTTCCCTCGGATACCTCTGCAAGAAAAACTCCGTAAGTGCAAGCTCAAGCACGTACTGACCCAGAAACCAAAGCCTTGAGTGTCCATTCTTCACGTGTCTCGCACGTGCCCTGTCGCACGACGGATGCTGAAACGCCAGGTAGAGCAAAGTATCGAAGTGTTTGGCCGGATTATCGTCGCCTAAGCTCTCTGAAGGTTCGAGAGAGTAACCTAACGCTTGTTTAACTTCTAGAAGATACTCATCGATCCATGTTTTATCAGCGTTGTTAAGCTTTGACGGCGGGAGACAAGAGCTGAGCAAAGGAAACGATTTGAGAGATAATTGTGGGCTATTGAGGAATCTCTCTGCTAATTTCTTATCATCTAATGGCGGCCTTAAGATGAATCGTTTCGGAGGGACTTTCTTCTTCGGACCAGTCGCTTGTTTACGTTGCGCAAGCTCCTTGAGGAGACGCTGAGGGCTGTCTCGTGGAAGACCTTGAGTCTCCGAAGCCACTGAAGCACAAATTCGAAGACTTTGGAATCTGGGTTTCGAGAGAATCCATGCTTTTAGTTGAATTCCAGTAGGAAACTGAGATACTGAGGAAGAAAAGGAGATTTCATGTACTGAAGAGGAACGAGACAACCCAGAAACACGAAGGATAGAAGAAGAAGATGAAGACGACGAACAAAACTCCATTGTTCTTAGCGTAATAGTCAAATCATCAAATTGAGGTTGAGAAAAGTTTGATGCGGAAGAATTGAATTTGCAGCAGAAGAAGAATTTAGCAAAGAAGAGTGATGTATTGTTCTATTTTTTCCATGGATAAGGTGCCGATTTCACGCGGGGAGATTTTCATTAGGCCCGTTAGTAGCCCATTAAAAGCCCAAACATACAGCAAACCCACATAAAGACACATAGATTTTATAAGTTAAGCCTACTTCCACTTTGGACATTACAGAAGAAGAAAAACAAACGACTCGCAGGTCTGGCACCTATAAATTTAGGAATAGGAAACTAAAATATTTTTTTTATTATCTTCTATTTTTTCGGCTGAAAAAGAGAAAAAAATTTATACAATAAAATTTATTTAAAAATTTAGAGTAAAAAATTAATATACTTTTTTAAAAATTGAGATTCATATTTAAAAAAGTAGATGAAATTTTAAATTTCAGTATTTATTATAGGCATGATTCGGGATCGGACGTGACAATACATATATGTAATTTCACAGATAGCAACTATAGTTTTTTAGAAAAAAAGATAGCAACTATAGTTTTTATTAATTCACGTTCAAAATTATTAGTGATTTGTTTTTTACTCTCTATATTTATATTCAGAAGTGTGCATATGTAAAAAAAAAAAAAAAAAAAAAAACAC
>OVAW01000565.1:0-13649 GCA_900406365.1 Heliophila coronopifolia | reverse complement strand
ACATATATATCATTTTAGATTTGTTTGTTTTGTTTATTTCTAATCAGTGGTTGTTTGCCTTGTCGCTATTAAATTCTAATGGATAAAATATTTTTAATTTTTAATGGATGTGTTGAAACTATTTTAGTGTACGGCTTAATTGCAATATTGGTTTGAGAAGTCAGTGGGCTAGCCGGCATGAAAAGTTTGAAATTCATGCTGGTTTACGGGCCAAAATGTTGATGACCATGAGTGCATAACAAGCAAAAGCGTCCAGTCAAGGCTTTCTTGTGAGCTATTTGCGGGCTTGTTGGAGGCTTCTTGCGGGCTATCCCTCGGGACGGCCTAAATTTTTTTATTGGCTACTTATAATTGTTGTATCTATTTAAATCTTATAATATTTCTTTTTTCGAGGGAACATATGCAGAGAAAACGGGAAAAAAATCACGATGTTGGCACCAAAATGCAATAAAAATCTTTATCTTATGAATTTGCAATTTAAATACTCAAAATAGTGTTGACTATGCAACACTACGTTCATAAATAGTCAATGTTTTAAATTAATTAGCGGATGTTAAAGTTTTCCCATTACTCCCGAAAATACCCCCGAAGCCTCAAAACACACAGAACATGGTCTACAAAGCAAATGGCAGATCATATGTTTTTTCCTCCTGAGAAGCGAAGAAGAAATAAGTCTCAAGGATAACCAGTCATTTTGTGGGATATCCTACAGGGAAAAAACCTGTTAAATATCCCCAATTCATCAAATTTTACTAAAAACCACACAAATTATTTTCGCGTTCTGAAAAATAAACCAATTCGATTTTCGGCCCGAAAAAAACATAAACTATTCAAAATTGTAATTCGTCTTAAATCGGGTTAAACAGGGTTTAAAATTAAATGCAAATGCTCCGAAGTAATCATCCAAAACAGACATAAATAGACAATCTAAACACAGCCAAAATGATCCGAAGTAATCATCCAGCACCACGAGTAACTAATCCCGTTTAACCAGATTTAAGACGAATTACAATTTTGAATAGTTTCTGTTTTTTCTGTCCGAAAATCGAATTGTTGTATTTTTCATCAACGAAAATAGTTTTTAGATAAAATTTGATGAATTGGAGTATTTAACAGGTTTTTTTCCTATCCTATAATTGTGGAAGCTTTAGCGCCTGAGGTTATGTTCCTCGGATTTACTAAGTTTGAGATGGAGCCTTATTGTTTCCAGCTGATTTTATTGTTTACATCAATCCCAAAAATCTATTCCACCCTCTCCGATTTGGAGAAGATCAAAAGCAGTTTTGCCTTTCTTGATTTTAACTTGATTAACAGAACTTTCGATGATCTAGATTATAAATTATTTTCCTTCAAGATTATAATCTAGAATATTTTAATCCAAAATCTATAATTCTCGACTATAATTTACAATAGAAAATAATTTTTAATCATGTGTTATATTATTCAAATTTCATTGGTTAGTAATAAACAATAAAATGACAATTTTTGTCAATTTAAAATATGCATATTTAATGATTAAATTAGAAATATATGAGAATAAAAACTGAAGAAAAAGAAAATGTATTCTAGCTTAAAGATAAGTGTATATAGTTTATCAATTCTCCTACCTTGAGTTTAAGATGTTGACCAAAAAACAAATTATCCATTCAAACCTAACACTTGCTTATGAAACTTTTTAACAAGAAAACAAATAATTATAAGAAACTGATCATTAATGACTATATATTATAGCATTTTGGTGTAACTCTTTAGATTTTCAAATAAGATAAAGAATGTTTGATGATTTTCTTTATTTCTAATTAACTAGTTTCCAAATATTAAAAATACTAAATCTTATGACAAAAAAAAGTAAATCTAAAAAGTATTATATAATCATAACCACAATTTATTATGACAATACAACCCCAAAATCTAAATTCAAAGAAGAAGAAAATGGCTTCTTATTCCAACTATTTTTTGGTTGATTCTTTCACAGTTCTTATAGTCTTTGACTCTGCCCTTACTTCAACAAAACCTATTGATGCAATATGCAATAATATCACCAACAAACTCTTCTGTGTTCGAACATTGGAAGCATATCCTCCTGCAACTTCTGCCACCAGGACGGTATTATCATTTGCAAGGCTGGTTCAAACTATTTAAGGGCAATTTTCTAAAATTTCGCTAAGCGATTCTTCAATATTGTAAAAATATATTTAATGTTAAAAACAAAACTTTGGTCCTCTAAAAAATATTTTCATTAAAAAATTATAGGTAGAAAAATAGATCACAATTCAAAATATGAATTCAATTCTTTAAATCAGTTTCAATAATAAAAAAAAATAATGTTAAAGAGAAAGAATTTTAAGTGATCATTTTTATGTTTTTGTGTTCTAATTCAATATCTGTAGTATTTCTTTTGCAAATTATCATATAAGTAATTTGTATATTTATTTTTTGAGATAAAAATATATATTTGGGCCCAATTTTTCCTATATTTCTATATAATTTTCAAGCATCGACATGTTAATTTTTGTTCTTTCATATCCTACTCTCAGAAATCTGCTGATTTCGCCAAAAACGCCGCAAAAAGAATCCAAACTTAAATGATCAATTCTCAGGAGTTCAAGAAGAGTTTTTTACCATTATATCGAATATAAAAGAAGGTGCTAACAATCCCCCGGACCCGGAAGCTACAAGCTATGATATCGTATTTTGTAAGCCAGACTTAACTATGCGGCTTCGAAGACTATCATGATGATGTCACATATGCTATATAAGCTTCTTGGTATTGCTTATGGAGCCACACAAACTCTCCCCACATAGGCTGTTTCCGGGTAAAGACAAAGATACCATTGTCTGATTTGTCATTTTTGGTTTATTTTGATCAATGGTTGTTGCTATTTAATTATAATGGATGCATTAATTTTTAATACGATGCTCAAAGAATTTTCATATTGTCTAAAATTAAATTAGTATTACAAAAAATATTTTTGAATTATATATTGAGAAAATTAAATAAATATTAGAGGAGAAAGAAAATTGGTGAAAAAATATTAGTTATGTCTTACATGTAAGGATAATGTTGTCCAATTGTAAGTCAAAATTTTCATAACTAAATTTAGGAGTGAATTCGTAATTATTTTGATTCTATGAAGAGAATATATAATATCTGAAATTCTAATAAGCATTTTAAGTATTATATAACCTTATAATAACCACTATAGATAAATAAAAAAATTATGAACTCTTTGAGGAATATTATTTTTGTCACTATTTAGGATATAGAAATAGAGAATAAAAAGTGCTGATTTTGTTAAAAAGTAATAAAATTAGACAAATGTGAGAATAAAAACTAACTTGAAGAAAAACAAAATGTATTCTAGGTTAAATATAAAAGTACATAATTTAACCATTCCTACCTTGAATTTAAGATGTTGACAAAAAGAAAACAAATTATCCATTCCAACTAAAAACTTGTTTAGCATACTTAAAAAAAAAACTAATTTTAGTAAACTGATAATTAATGATTAGATATTATATTGTTTTTGGTTACTCTTGAAATTTTCAAATAAGATAAAGATAATTGATAATTTTGTTAATTTTTAGTTATTTTTCTTATTAAAAAAACTAAATCTATAAAGTAATAAGTCTTATATAATCATACCACATATTCATTATTCAAAAATATTAGATAGTCAATAGCAGTGGCGGAGTCAAGGGGGCATGGGTGGGCATATACCCCCTTAATCCCGGGAATTTTTTTTTCGGTGTTAAAAAAAAAAAAAATTTCGATGTAAAATTATACTATGCCCCCCTAAAATTTTGTTTTTCTCCATTCAAATTTTCTTTGCCCCCAAAATTTTCGGAAACGAACCGATCCGAACAGTTCTGAAGTAATTTTTTTTTAATATTTTTTTGCCCCCCTAAATTTTCTCTTGACTCCGCCACAGGTCAATAGTTACTTACCAAAATAGCTAGCTTTGTCATATTAGGGGGCCGATGGCATACATAGTAAGATCCTGACATATCTTTTTTTTTAATAATAGAATTTAAATAATTAATTTAACCGCAGATTACAATGGCTAATATGCGGAAAATATATTATGTAATTTTTTTCGTTATTTTGTGATTTTTTTCGTTATCACGTGGGAAAAGTTTCGACGGCTTTTCAATGATTCTCGAGTTCGTCGAAACCGTCGAATAGTTAACCACTTCACAAAAATATTTATTGGGAACACAAAGTCAAACATTTTGACAGAATTTCGACGAAATGATTTTCTCGATGGAATTTCGATAGATTTAGCGATCCGTGTGAAAGAATGATTTTCTCGATGTAATTTTTTTTTATGCTTTAGGCAGATAAAAATTTTGTAAATTTTTGAGCTGGGCCTGACTATGAGAGAGCAACGTAACACAGTTTCGACGAAAATACGATGCTCCTTGAGAAAGGTCAAATATCCGTCGAAATATTCAGCGCCCATTCCCGAGATTTGTTCTTGGGAAAGTGAAGTCAACATTTCGACAAAAATATCAACCAAAATCGATCGAAAAACCGACGAAATAATTCCTACTGAACATACGTATTCAGACATTAAATGCGCCAGTTTCTCGACGGTTAAAGACGAATTTTCTGTCAGAATTCTCTTCATTTTTCACACCTCAAAATTCTATCTCTCTAAAAACTCTCTAAAACTGGCAATGGAGCCTAACACGTACGATGAATTCCGTCCCGGCGCAGGTTCTTCTACTCTGTCCGGCTTGCAGGTTCCGCAAACCCAACATTCCGGAATCCGCCATTGTATCCTATCCGTCGACACAGGACTTCGTAAGTTTTTCTAATATTTAGTTCTTTATATATTATTTAATAATATTACTAACCAAAAAAAAAAAACTCAGATCCAAATACGATCTATTTTGAAGATTTTTCAAAGAATGTTGGAAGATAGGTATCCAACATACACAGAAATCCCGCTTGAAACCCGAAATCTGTGGTTTCGCTGTTTTGCGGTAAGATTATATTGATTTATTTAAATTTATTATTCATATTTAAATATTTAATAAAATTTAATTATAAAAATTTAAGTATTATATTAACAACAACAATATAACTGGGATCCGGTCAACACCGTTTTGATTCAGAACGGGTTCGACACCCAAGCCTCCAAACCTTATTCGAACCACATGTACGACTGGAAAAATGCTTAAATATAGGAAATCAAAACCGAAAGGATTGAACCCAATAGTTTGGGAAAAGTTGCAAGCTTACTTGGACCTTGAAAAAACGGCGGTACAAGCCATTTTAAACTCTCGAAACCGAAGAACTGATCGCGGTGGGGTCGGAATTGTAACACACAATTCGGGTGCGAAGATTTTCGAGCAGTGGGCGATCGAATTAACGGATTCAACTGAGGAGGTGCCTGATTTTTTCACCCTCTTAGAGGATACACACAAGAACAAAAAGACCAAGGAAATTTAAGATCCTATCGTCAAGGATTTGGTCACCCAGGTGAGGGATAGGCACAGAGAACGGCTCTCTTAGTTATCAGACGATAATTCTTCTTCCTCAAGGAAAGCAGGAAGAAATTAATTGGATGGTTCTACAGGTAATTTGATTTTATTTTTTAAATATTTATTATTATTATTATTTATTATTTTTTTATTTAATATTAATATTTCATTTTTAGGAAACTCCCATTAGAAAAGGTGCCCCTTCTTTTCTCGGTACACTTCTGCAGTCGGAGCAATCGTTGAACTCTCCTGCTAGTAGCAAAAATTCCCGAGCTGAGGAAACCAAATTCAAAATCTGGAAATGATTATACAACTGAGAGACGCTCAGTGGGCACACGTCGAGGCGTTTCTCCAACAGAACTACACGGGATTCAATTCGCTCCATCCTCTTCCGCCGCCGGCCGTTTAATTAATTTATATTTCTGTTTTTTTTGTTGTTTCTGTAATGATCTTTTTATATTAATTAAATAAAATGTTAAAAAAAAACTAAATGTCGTCAATAATCCGTCGAAAATATATCTGAAAGCTTATCGACGGATAAAATATCGATGCTTTCTCATGGACATATTTTGACGGTATTTCAACGCTATTTTTCGATGGATATTTTGCGATGGACTTTCTATGAACATTTTGAGGAAATTTTGATGGATATTATGACGGATTTTCTAGGGATATTTCGGCGAATCTTCGACAAAGACCGTTCGACAGATATTTTGACGGACATTTTGCGATGGATTTTCTATGAACATTTTGAGGAAATTTTGATGGATATTATGACGGATTTTCTAGGGAATTTTGGAACAAAGTAAAAATTAAAAATTAAAAATTAAGATGTTGACCAAAAAACAAATTATCCATTCCAACCTAAAACTTGTTAAGGATTTTTTTTTAATAAAAGATAGTAAACAGATCATTATTGACTAGATATTAAAATTTAAAATAAAATACAAATAGTTTGATGATTTTTTATTATTATTTTATAATTAGGTTCCATATATAAAAATATACCAAATCTAAAATGTGTTATATAATCATAACCACAGTTGATGACAATACAACACCAAAATCTGAATTACAAAAAAATGGCTTCGTCCTCCAACTCTTTTGTAGTTATTTATTTGGTCATTCTGTTGCCAATTCTCTTAGTCTCTGCCTCTGCTCTAAATTCAACAAAATCCATCGATGCCATATGCCAACAAGTCGCCGACAAGTCCTTTTGCGTTCGAACATTGGAAGCATATCCTCCAACGGCTTCTGCCACCGGCACGGTACTATTATTTACATGGGTTCTGTCAAATATTTAAGGACAGTTTACGAAAAACAAATTATTAAGCGATTCCTGACTATGGTAAAATAATTTTTACAAAAAAAAATAAAAAAAAATAGATCATAATCTTAAATTATATTTTAAAATTTTCTTGAATTTTTTTTTTTTTTTTGTCTTTGAATTATTTTTATTTGATTCAGGATTTTGTTCGTCTACTCCAATTTACATTTTGTCAACGCTTTCACTGCACTTTCATGTGTTAAAAACGGTCTCAATTAAAAAAAAAAAATTACCAACATGGGTGTCTTACAAAAGATTTGAATTTTGGATGCACAAGATGTCAATATGAGACTTAACCGCTGCACTAAATGACTCTCGGCACCACACATATATATTTTTCAACACTATTAGTCTATTAGATAGCGATACATCACTAATAACATACCAACATAGCTAGTTTAGTCATATTAAGGGCTTATGACAAAAAAAGATGTCCTAACATATCATATTTTTTTGAACAAAAAATTTTAAAAATATAAATTTGATACTTTTATGTTAGATAATAAAAATTTGGTAGTTTTAGAAATTTCAAATTAAAAAAAAGCCAGACGGAAACAAGAACACAATTCAAAAATATGAATTCAAGTCTTTAAATCACTTCACATAAAAAAAAATCAATGCTAAAGTGAATTAGCAAATAAATTTCAAGTGTCATTAAAAAAAGAAGAAGTTCTAATTCATTATATATTACTATGTTTTTTTATTATTGCAAAATCTCATATAAGTTATTTGTCATAAAATTTGTTTATTTTAAACTTTTTAGATAAAATATATTTTTTTTGATACAATTTCTCTTATATCCCTTATATAATAATTAGGGGAACAAAAACTTTGAACTATTCCAATAATGCAAAAAAAACCTTGAACTATATAAAATGCAAATTAAACCTCGAACATTATAAAAACCAGCAAGCAAAATAAACCTCTAACTATCCAGAAAATACAAATAAAAGCTTAAAGTATAAAACAAATGCAAAATAAATCTCAAACTATTTAATTTGGAAAATAAACATTGATTTATATAAAATTAAAAATAAATTCGATCTATATAAACTATAAAACAAACCTCGATTGTATTAAAAATATGCCAAAATCTTTTAATTATATTTTTAGGTAGTTAGAGGTTTTTTTTTCCCTAATATTTAATCATCAACATGTGTAATTAATTTTGTTTTGTTTTTCAACATGTAGTTCCAAGCAGCTATTGATACTATCAGCCTCGTCAAATCTTACTCTGAGAAATGTGCTAATTTCACCAAAAAAGCAGCAAACGAAAATACAAAATTAAAGAATCAATTCACGGAGAGTCATGATGCTTTTCTTAATGTTATAATTAATCTAACTGTTTCTCCCAAGGCACTGAACGAAGACCCGCTTAGTGTAAACTATGATGTCATGATTTGTACGGACAGTACAACGATTGTGAAGGATTTGGTCGGAAAAAATACAGACAAAACTTCGAAGACTGTAATGATGATGACACTGATGCTGGAGAAGCTTCTTCATATTGCTGTTGGAGCCACATTGGCTGTTGGTGCGTAAAGACAAAGATGAATGTATGATAATATAGTCATATTTGTCTTTTTTTTGGTTTATTCTGATCAATGGTTGTGGCTATTTTTTTTCTTATAATATTTTTTATTCAATTCGAATAATATTTTATTCTGTTGAAGAATATGTCTAACTCATCAATTTAAAAAAAAAAAAAAAAAAAAAAAATTGATAAGAGTTTAAAGATAATGGTCAATATCGAATATTTGATTTTTTTTATACACTATTAAAATCTGAAATTAATTAGTAAAAGTAAATTGAAAGTAAAATATAATATATGTGGTATCTAAAAGGAAAATAGAAGGAAAATATAAAAGAAATAAAAGAGAGCTTGAATGACAAGATTATGTTATCCATAAATGTTTCTAAGAATATAAGATAAAGATTTTTTTGAATTCTAGAATGAGAAAATTAAATAAATAAGAGAGGAGAAAGAAAATTGTAAAAAATATGAGTTATATCTTAAACATAAGGCGATTTTAGGTCAAAAATCTTGTAATTAAATATAAGAGATTTAGTACTCATTGACCGGATATATGTTTTCATCTGAATTATTTAGCTTATATATAGAAACTACTTACGAAACTATGGATTATTGTAAATTAAACAATAATTTTTCAAAAAATGATAAAATAAAACTTTTTGGTAAAATAAAATTTAATTTATTTGAATATAGTAAATTAAACAAAATCTATCACCGTCAGACAAATTTGAAGTACTAAAAGAATTATCATAACTATTAATCTTTAAATAAATAAATAGTAAAATAAACTTAATGATAATTATTTAAATTTTAAAATGATAAAATAAATTTTTAATCCATTCAAACATATAAAATGAATCTAAATATGTGTTAATATAATTCAGATTGGTGATAATTTTTTTTTTTTTTTTTTTGTAAAATTTTGTATATTAAAATTTGAAAAAGAAAATTAAAGAGTTTGTTCGAATAAAAAATCAATATTGCAAAAAATATAAAAAATAAGCAAATTGAAACTTTAATTGAAGCTATTCTCACCCTCATCAAACTCTTACGTTTATTTTATTGGGCTCGTATTATCTAAGAGAAAATATTTACACTGTTTTGTTTCACAAAAAGAAAACAATTGATTTACAGAAAAACTGTAGTCGAAAATTTAGGTCTGTTTAGCGATTGATTTGTGACCAAAATGAATGCAGCCGGAAAGCAGTCTAAGATTTGAGACAAAATAAATCGTCATTAGACCGTCATAATTTTTAACAAAAGAAAAAAAAACTAATTTTTGGAAACTGGTCATTTATTCTTTCGATGGAATTTATGCATGTGTTTGAAACTATTTACTTATTTAGTGAATGGCCTAATTGCAAAATTGGTTGAAAAAATATGTTAAACAAAAAATGATAGGGATTCTTCAAAGATAATGGTCAATATCAATTAATAAAATGTTTTATAGGAAAATAAAATATGAACTTATTAGGAAAAAGTAAATTGCGTGGAAAAAATAAAATATCAAAGTCATATTTTCAATATAGAACATAAAACTACTTGTACTTTTTCGGTCATCAATTTTTTTGTTGAAATCTATGTTCTTTTTTAGTGACTACATTTCCAACTTAAATCACTCAAAAAAAAAAAAATTTAAAGAAATAAATTTCTACATATGTGCGAAAAAAAATTATGAACGAATTATGATTACATCAAAATTTTATGAAACTAATTTTGCCATCATTCAATCATAGATACCTATTACTTATTTTTTATTATCAGGAAAAATACATATAAAGTTTAACAAAAAAATATTTAAATGATTTCTAGCATCATAGAACTGAATGGGGAATATATCATGGACGTTCGAGATTTCTGGTCGGGTTCGGGTAGAAACATTCGGATATTGTGAATTCGGGTAAAGAATATTACTACTAATGCAGAAAAAATGTTCTTCGAGTCGGGTCTAGTTCGGGTTCGGTTCAGTAATCGAGAAATTAATTTGTTCATAAATGTTTTCGTTTGTTTGGGGGTTTTTAATATTTTTTAAAAGTAATCCTTTGTTAATATACTAAATTTTTTTAAAAAAAAATTAATAACAAAATGATAATGATAATTTTTATCTTTAAAATTCAATATAAAATATAAATACATTTTTTCAGAAATTCAGATACGCATTATGTTTTCGGGTTCGGGTTGGTTTCTCGTTCAGGTATCAAAGTTGGTCCCAATCGAGAAATTTATTAGGGTCAGTTCGGAGAGGAAATCTTCTAATTCGGATCGATTCCGCAATTCCCGTTCTGAAGAGAATTTTGTTCAACACTCGGCCTATCCAGAAATGTTTGTCATATGTGCAAAAATTTTAAATAAAAATACTTAAGATTCAGTTACATATTATACCTAAAATTTAATTTAATACAAGTATGTAAACTAAATCCATTAATAAAAAAAAGTGCACACCTCCTTAGCAACATATATACATATACATATGTGTACCAACAAATATTAATCAATCTTCAAAATAAAATCAATTAATATTATATAAATGATTAACACTCGATATATATATGTAGTAGAAAAAAAAATATAAAATACTTCTAACTATAAACAAAAACAAAATAAACCTCAAATTTTATTAAAACTAGTAAAATAAACATCGAACTATAAATTGCAAACTAAACCTTAAAATTATTAAAAACCTGCAAAATAAATTTCGAACTATATAAAATGCAAAATAAACTTGTATCTATACAAAATTCAAAATAAACATTGATCTTACTAATAATATGCAAAATAAATTTTTATACTATAACTACAAACAAAAAAATTAATTAATATTTTTTTTCGAAATTAAGATTTATCTAAACAATATATCTTCTACTTTACTCTTAAATGGTCACACTTCACATAATATTGTTAAAAAGTATTAGGAAAAAGTTTTGCAACATAAAAATTAAAAAAAAAAAGAAAAATTATAAACGAAAAGAAAAACTATAGTTTTTATTGAAACACATGAATGCAATTTATAAAAACTATTTTTTCTATTAGTTTGAAATTAAAATACACACACACATATATATAAATATGGGAAAATGGGCAAAAAAATTCTAGAGTTTGGTAAAAATGCACTTATAAAGCTAAAAAAAAATATTTTGCAAATTAATTGTCGAAATTTGCGTTGAGTGTGCAAAAATAGAGATGCGATTAGTAAACTCTATTATAATTAAATCACCGTTTAACGCTGTAAGTGTTAAATGTTAATGTAGTTGACTAACCGCGTACCTATTTTTGCATAGTTAACTCAAAAAACTTCATCTTTTAATCTCCAAAATATTTTTGTTTTAGCTTTAAAAGTGTATTTTTTCTAAACTCCAGATTTGTTTTGTCCTTATATATATATGTATATATATTTATGGGGCACAAATATTCCTTAATTTTTTGAACATTTTTCTTGTTAATGTTGAAAGAAAAGAAATTTTGTTTTGTTTGAAGTGTAAACTAGACGTGATTTTATTTAGTTAAATGTTAATTTAGCAAATTATTTTTTGCAAAAATAAATAGAATCTTTTTAGAGTGGAAGTGAAAAGATTTTGCATTTTTTAAATAAAATCAAAATTTATTTTGCATTTTTAAATAAAATTGAAGTTTATTTTTACTTTTTATGAAGCGATATTTATTTTGTAGTTTATATAGATTAAAGTTTATTTTGAAATTTATATAGTTGGAGATTAATTTTGAAATTTACATAGTTCAACGTTTATTTTGCAATATTTTGGATTGTTCAAAGTTTTATTTGTATTTTATGCATATTTCGAGGTTTATTTTTATAGTTTTTATAAAGTTTGGGGTTTACTTTTCAGTTTATATAGATTAAAATTTATTTTGTATTTTTTGGATAGTTCAATGTTTTTTCTTTTTGTATTTTTACTTTTTAAGTATTAACCATTTCTATGTAATTAATGTAACATTCTTCTATTTGTTTTCTAATTAAAAGTATACGTTGATTTTATAAAAACGTTTACTTGTATATGATTTGTACTAATCCTACGATTCTAAAAAAATAAACTAAGGAAAAAGAAACAATGAAATTATATTAAAAAGACAAATCAAAATCTAAATACGAAAATGTAAGTTACTAAAAAAATTTAAATATGCGTATAACCCGTAAAACTATCTATGACTTTTTAAAAAATACTCATTTTAAAAAAAAAACTAGATAATACTACGGGCTATGCGCGGGATAAATTTTTTGTTTTAACATATTATTTTTAAATATATTTTGTATACGATATTGATTTTTTTGTTTTGCACTGAATTATTGCATATCCACGAATATATTTTAACATACATTTTTTTTGAGAGAAAATAATAATTTTTATATATAGAAAATAATATATTTTTATATTGATTTAATTTTTATGTTTTTTTTTAATTAAAATTAGGTCATAGATTTTTTGTGTTTGTTAAATTTTGTTCATAAAATTTAGCATAAAATATGAAATTTTTTATATAACAATTTCGTTTTTCTTTTTGTTTTTGTTTTGACGTATTTTTTTTATTCAAGTTTTTGATTTTTCATTTTGTATTCCTAAAATTTAGGCATATTTGTTGGAATATTTTTTTAAATTATGTTTTAAAAAAATTATTACGGAGACTTTTTTTACTTTTTCCAAATTAAAATTAAGATAAGAATTAATTATGTTATTAATAGGTAGACAATATTGATTTTTGGTATAACCAAATAAATGTTAAGAACTATATAATGATAATTACTAAATTGCCCTTCTAGTATATTGTAATTTTTAATGGCATATGAGGTAAATTTCTACAAATTTAAGGTTTGTTTAGAAAAAATCTTGTGCTTTAATCACTACAAGAGGGGAGCCGAAAACCGACGGCCGAATCGGTCAGTTTTCGGTTAGTTTGGGCCAATTCCGACGAAAGTCTGACCGATTTTGGCCGTCGGTTTAAGGTCGTCGGGAAAAAAAAATTTGTCAGTTTTCGGTCGGTTTTTTGCTACCAAACCCGACAAAGACCGACGGACAATATTCCGACACAAACCGACCGATTCCGACGACATATTAACTGACGGAGACCGACCGATTAGCCTCCCGACCGAGACCGACCGCAACCGACGCTTATCATAGTGACGGAAACGGACGGTTTGTTCGTCAGTATTATCTGTCGGTCTCTGTCGGTTATTGTCGGAATTATTCCGTCGGTTTCCGTAGGTATATTTGTGACAGAAGCCGAACGAAATCGACGGAAATGTGTTAATTATATTTTTTTTATAATTTTTTTGGGCCGAAAATATTT
>OVAW01000564.1:2392-13661 GCA_900406365.1 Heliophila coronopifolia | reverse complement strand
TAAATAAAAAGCCATGTGGATAAATGAAGGCTATGGGGATTTTTCTTGCATCAATAAGGCTAAGTTATGACATTGCCCNGCCCAAACGAAGAGTCGTAATGACTCAATCCTCTATGTTGTTAATTGTAATACATTGAGGAAAAAAAACTTTATTTATCCTCTCAAAAGTATTAGATAAGAACCATACGAGATCATGATTGCTAGTGTAATAATGTTCTCATTGAAAAGACAGAGACTACTTGACTTTCGTAGAGGCTAAAAACACTAAAAATATGTATATATATATCTGGAAAAAAAAATATATGTATATATAAAAAAAAAATGTGGGCCCCCATTTCAGGTGGGCCCTGGGCAGTTGAACACTATGACCATAGTTGTAAGCCGGCACTGCTTGTGACTTTCTTACCCTTTGTTGGCGGTTAAATGCAAAAAAAAAAACCCTACGATTTCTTGATTTAACATATTTTCCCCTAAGTTTAATACGTGTTTTATTAAATACCTAATTTCTTAATTTTGTGCAAAACATCCCCTAATTTTAACAGCGTTAAAAAAAACTAACGGGAGATAAAACGACATAGTTTCAGTAAAAACCTTGGATCTTTAAATATAGCACCGACATTAGCCGACCAGTATAGCCAATACCAAATTACTTGTTCAATTTCCCTTTTGTGTTAATATAATCATAGATTGTATTCATGTTCAGTCGTGGAGAAGTTCTTGTTCCATCGGGCTTTACCAGGTTTAGTAGCGTTCATGCTTTTTAACAATGGAGCTCCGAATAGATATGAGTTTAGAAAGAAAACAGATTCAGTGAATTTTGAGGTTAGATGGAAAATGGCGTTTGAGTTACCAAACGATTTCATGTTCCCAATCTCCCTTCGGGTTTATGTTGGACCCGATTATCATCCAGTCGGGTCATACTTTTAATCGGGTATCTATCCAAAAGTGAGATTCCTCACTGCACGAAAATCAGACTCTACTATAAGACCGCGGCGAAGTCGGAACGGCCAGAGAAGTAAGATTATATAGAATTACGGTTGACAATTTAACAGTTCTTTGGACTTAGCTCATCTTCTATCCAAAATTTCGTTGAAGTGCTTCCAGTACACGGGTCGCTTGTTCGATTATGGTGAGCTATGTTTTATTAATTTTTTTGTTTTAATTACAAAACGACGTCGTTTTGTTTTTAATAAAACTACGTCGTTTTAACTTCTGTTAGCTATTTAAACGCTATTTAAAAACAGGGGATGATGTGCACTATATTATAAAGTTAGGTATTTAATAAAATACGTATTAAACTCGGGGGAAAATATGTTAAATCTAGATTTCTTAGGGTTTTTTTTGCATTTAACCCCTCTGTTGGAGATTCATTGACTCTTTTCACTCTTTTCTCCGGGTTCCTTGTTCTCCCCTTTGTTTTAACTCTAGAGGGGCCATCTATTGTAGCTTCAATAGATTTTTTCCATAAACTCATGCCATTCAAAGGTAAGATACTATCCTGATATTGCTTATGCCATCGCGATGTCAAAAACCAATCAGAGATCATGTTATCTTTTTTGTATTGCTTTTTATCCTGACCAACACGTAATGCATATCTACATGGAATACCAGTTAAATCCCATCGCCTGTAAGCACATGTATGTGCCATCATATCTACCCTATAATAGGTATTACCTTCTTTCACTTCAAATAAACCTTTTGGACCAGGGTATGATCTCAACCATTTCTTATGCTTCTCCTCCGCTTCAATGAGCTTTAATAACACATGGAGTGAACTTAGCTGTATGTTCCAATGACTTCTTCTTCCGTTGGTCTATACGAGACATGGATTGCCTTCTGATCGTCTCTAACACTTAAACCAATGGCAAAGAACGTGCTTTCTCAATGGTGTTAGTGTAAGATTCTGAAAAATTGTTCAATGCATCCTCGCAACATGAAGTTGTCTTGAAAAAGGCACGGCTGCAATGTTGCGGGTTCTTACTCAGAATTTCCTTATGTATATCACTTTCGTATTTTCTCACCTCTTCTAAGTTGGTTGCATATTCAGCCACGTTGTAACTGTCGACAAATGCCCAGAACAAACTTTTCATTCTCAGTTTCTTCGGAAACACACGCTTCAAGTTCATGTATATGTGCCTTGCACACATTCGATGCTCTACTCGAGGTAATTCTCTATCCACCGCAATAAGAAAACCTTTCTGCCTATCCAAAATGAGGGTGAAACTATCACCATTCCCTAGTTGTAAATCATTCTTCAACTTCTGGATGAACCAAACCCAACGATCTGTCTTCCACTTGCACCACTGCCCATGCTATAGGATAAATTTGGTTGTTAGAGTCGCGGCCAACTGCGGCTAGTAATTGACATTTTGTACTACACTTCAAGAAACAACCATCAACTCCAAATATTGGGCGACAATGAGATAACCATATATTCTTTAATGCAGCAAAACACACGTAGAAACTTTCAAAAACTTCACGGCCACTCTCTCCTATTGTTGTCAGAAGTTCCGTTGTTGACCCAGGATATGAGTTCTTGATCTCAATCTCGTAGTCTTTCATCCTCGAATATTGCTCACGATACTCTGCGTCAATGATATCCAACGCTTTCCTCCTTGTGTTTTTGCACTTATCATGTGAGGTACTGGTGTCGAAACGATCTTGAATGAGGTTTTGGATTGCTTTCGGCTAAATATTATCATCAATCCTAACATCGTTTAGTATCAACCTCGCTATGATAGTCTCTGACATCATCTTGCATTCACCATCTTTAAAGCAAGTGTGTTCTTCTTTATACGTCTTAACCATAAATTTTGCAGTAGAATTATCATCAGAACAAAAAATTCGCCAAGGACATTTGAACTCTCCAGCCTTTTGATCAGTCTCAAATTTACGTGTTTTAACCCCATTTTTCTGTCACTTCTATCGTTTGATCTAATCACTTTATCATCATTTAGATAGCTAAAACAGCAGAAACTGCATTTTTAGGATTTGGGGGTACGTTTTCTCTATTTTACCGTTTCAGGTAAAAAGGGCCCAAAAGTGTACAAAATTTGTCAAATGAAGCATTTTAGGAATTCGAGGCATTTTGGAGGGATATTCCCGGGAAAATGCAAAGAAATCCAAAGTCAAAGCATCACCAAAACCAAAGCATTCAAGGGCATCTTCGGAAGATTCGGGAAAAGACGTCGGGAATCGTAAAAAAACATGAAAGGCGGCCTAAAGCTTTGAAGGCGACCGCTTCAGAATCTCCATAATATGTTAAACTGACGGCAACGAACTTGACTTTAAGTGAGGAGACCGCCCTTTAGCAAAAAGAGGCGACCCAAGCTCCAAAAGGCGACCGCCTCCTCCCCGACAGTAGAATCCAGGAATGATCAGGAAGAATGGTCGAACAGATGCAGGAGGCGACCTTAAGGCTGAAAGGCAACCACCGCCTAAGCAAATGAGGTGACATGAGGCTTACGAGGTGCCCGCCTCATCTGTCCAGAAACTGTTTTGGGTAGTTTTTCCCACTTCTCCTGAAAACTCTTCCAACTTTCCAGGAGAAACCACCCAAGATTCCAACTCATTTTGGGCGGTTTTTGTCTTGTTTTTATGGCCTATTTAACGAGGAGAAACCACCAAGACGAATCTTCTCTTCTCTCTCTATTTTTTCTCACACTTTTCCCTTAGTTTTCATACTTTTTTTCTCTTTTTGTTGTTAGACTTTATAATAGAGAGACCTGAGACGCTGTCTCAGCGAACCAGTTTTCATCATTTATCTATTCTATTGGTTTTCATGCAACTTACCTCTGTTTTAGGGTTAGGTTTCATGAGTTCTGAGTAGATCTAGGAATTATGTGGATTAGGTTAGGGCTAGGGTTATGTATTTAGGAATCTATAGATCGAGGATGCTATTATAAAAGAATCATGCGTAGAACTTGTTTAACCAGGAGGAGATATTTAGTCTTAGGATGAGTTACACCGTCATATGTGATCCTAAGCTTAGAGGGGCATTGTTAGGTGTATGCGGATGCTAGAGAAAAGCCCGCAATGCTTCCAGACAAACCTAGATTAACCAATTCGTGTAGGAGAGGAAGCGTCATCCTTTTTGCCAATTAGGACTTGACAGCACAAAGATTAACACGTCGTATACCGGTACTACGGCCCCGAGGTAGTCATTCCCAGCGGTCGAGCGGATATCCCTGCGGCAAGGATTGTATCCCGAATTAACTTTTCAGTGACATGAGGGGATACAGTCATTTTATGTTGTAGAATTTAGGTTTTACATGAGAGCAGATTCAAACCTAGATATTCTTAGATTACATAACTTGAAACCCATATTAATCGAAGTCCACGGAATTAGTTTAGCATATAAGAGCCCCCGTTAGTTTATTTTCTTTCTTTATTTATTTTCTTTATTTATTACTCTTTCCGGTTTACCCCAATTTTGTTTTGTCCAATTGCATTAAAACATTTGATTTGCTAGCGTTTAAAACCGCAACTCCCTGTGGATTCGATACCCAATCTACAACGTCAGTGTCATGCACTTGGGGTTTGGATAGGGAAAACGTTTTGGGTTCAAAAGTTACTTTTTCCCATCACCTTTACTCCACATATAACAGTTATTTTGTCCCTTGCCAATCTACTAATCCTTGTGTTTCGTCCGCTTTTCATAGCATACTCAAGAACCGCTTCTCTGAACTCCGCCGTGCTCTCAAACAATTGTGATATCTTCAACACTCCACTTCCTCTTACCCACCGCTCGTAGTTTTTTTCGTAGACCGCTTCCGCAACACTAGACCGAGGAGGAGTGCGTCTATAATACGAGTTATCATCATCAACAAACTCGGCTACAATCTCTTCTACACGCGCATCTTCAAGGCAAATTTCTGCATCATATACTTCTTCATTCTCATTTTCCTCGACATTACCATTTCTCTCTTCAACATATTCCCATCTTTCTTGATCATTTCCTCATCTTCATCAGCTGCACGATAGGCATCATCTTCACAAGTTGCAATTTCACTCTCTAGATATATGTCCATAAACCTGGTACCCCATAAAGCTGCATCACACATTCTTCGAAAACTATCACCTCCAGCACACAAACGCCTTTTCTCTCTGATTTTCTGATATGGCAGCTTATACCATATCTTCTTGTTGTAAATTGACACCCTCAGCTTTTCCATCATACTCTGAAACAATTTTGATGCAGCTACCTCAAGAACCTCTGATGACCCACCTGTATAAAATTCTTCCCCATCATCGTGAGTTACAAACTCTCCATCATAAAACACCGTAAACACATTCTCCACTGTCGAACTGTACATTCAAAAAGGACTACGATTAGACACATTCAAAGCAGTTTTTAAAATCTGCTTTTAAAACTCAGATTCAAAGCAGTTTTTTAAATCTCGATTTACCTCATTATTTGACGGGCCCAACTTCGGAGAAGCCACACTCGATTCCGGAATCAATCTCAATCAAACGTTTCACCACTCTCAAATTCGGAAATCTCTCCCAAATAAACTCACAAAAACCCTAAACCCTTGATTTTTATATCCGAAAACATAACCCATTAACCTAACTCAATCCTGCTTAAATTTGTCTGACGTGGCCTAAAAAAAGTTTCCGTTTAGTGACTAGACTATAATGATGGTGAATTAAACGGCGTTGGTGTATTCACGTAAATATAATTTGTTAGGATACTCTGAAATGTATTTTTTTGTTTGGGTACAAAATTTACTACTTATGTAATGTATAGGTAACTATTATCCGTTTTCCCAAGATTTCAGCTCAAATTTTCGGGCTGTGTGTATTTGGTATCATTCACGAGAATCAGTTGCGATTTAGAACATATTTATGTTTTAATATTTATAAAAGATTTGTGATTTCGATTTTGAGTCTTTAATTGCTATTTGTGACTTCAATTTACAACATATTTTTTTATTTAGTGTTTTAATTTATATTTTTGACTTCAGTTTAGAATAGATTTTTATTTAGAAATTATAACATATCTGCAATTGAGATTTAGAACAAATTTAGAATTCGATGTAAGGGTCTATTTTGTTAATGCAATTTTCACAAAATAGTTTCATTAACCCTTATTAAAAAATTGCATTATTTACTTGATTAATAAATATTAGGGATAAATGCAAAAAATAAATAAATAAATAAATTCAAACTATTACAAAAATGCAAATTAAGCATGATTTATCACAAAATCAATTTTTAAGCATGATTTATCACAAAACTAATGCAATTGTCACAAAATCAATTTTTTACTTGATTAATAAATACTAGGGATAAATACAAAAAAATAAAAATTAATTCAAACTATTAAAAAAAATGCAAATAATGCATGATTTATCGAAAACAATTATTAAACAAACCTCTTAAATTAAGTGGCACGAATGGTTGTTACCTTTGTTGCTTTTAAACCGTGACCGGGGTTTCCAATCGAGGAAAACTAAGTATAAATAAATTAGCCACTTAAGCTAATGAAAAAAAAAACCCTTGAATTATTCGCAAACCAGCACGTAACTTTGACTCTAACTTTTTCAACACTTTACTTGAAAATAAAACGATTTTGTGTCCATCAGTTTTCCGAAACCAAATTAAATTGTTGATTAAATAGTTAAAAATGAAAAAAAAAAAATTGAATTAGTGTTACAGAGTTGAAAAAAAGGAAAAAAAAAAATGTCAAATTTCATGTTTTTTTAAATCCTTAAAAATTTACTTGGCAATTTTTTTAAATCAAAATTTATTTTGCACTTTCTTACTATTTGAAGTTTTGTTATTCATGTTTCCCTAAGTATTAACATGTGATAACTTCGCGTATAGGCCGAGATTATATCATATGCAGTTGGATACATCTCAAAAAATTGTCGGCTAGAAGAACCTGAATACTTCAACCTGATAATGGCTAAACCATCATTCATTATGTTGTATCAAATAAGCAGCACTGATGTTCGTTGTGCTTTTGAGGTTTTTCCAAATGATTTTCCTTCTATTGCTAATGGTGAAATGGCCAAATTTGTTAAGAATGTCATAGTTCCTCAGGTACGCATCATTCTTTGATCAATGATAATTCAAAATTTTAACATATAAATATATGATTAATATTATGTTACTAATAAGTAGACATGATAAGTATGCTAAAAAATAAGTTAATAGCTAGCCTTAAATCATATACATTGCCGAGTGTCTTTTAATCTACTTGTTAAAGTGTACTAGTAGTGACCATGACATCGAAAGTTCGACTATGTGATTTAGGCTAATGAAGTTTCTCTTTAATGAGATTTAGGCCAATGAAAATTGTTGTGTCGACGTCGGAAAAAAACCAATTACTTTATGCACAAAATTAGGTTTCATTTTTTTTTTAATTTAGTCATATGAGATAACATTTTTGGAAGTTTAACAATCAGGTAATATTTTTTTTGCTTCTATTATCACAATTGGCATTGTCAAAATTTTAAAATATTTGAATCATGAGTTCGACTCCATTTCACCGAAGATTTTCGATTTTTTTTTAATTATTTCACATGTTTGACTAAAACTATATTGTTTTATCTTTCTTATATTGAATATCCTAATTTTTTTAAGTGAATAAAATGTTAGTAATATGAAAAAAAAANAAAAAAAAACTATTTATTTATTACAAACATTAGAAAAATGTTTCAGGGTTATAGTTTATGAAAACAACTTATCTAAACTTTTTATGATATTTTAAAATAATATTTTGTTTAAAATTGTAGAATAATGATTTAATAAACATATATTTTAGAAATAAACACATTTAAATTCTTCATATATTTCAATTAAAAAAAAAGTGCCAGATATTGTAAAAATCTTCATAGATTTTGTTTTTAAAAAACTAGTATATATTAACATTCTAACATTTGAAACAGGTCCATAACTTCGGTACGAGCCATGAGCAATGCCTAAAAATTAAAAAAAAATCGGTTTTCAAATTTAAATTTAAAATTTTGATCTAATTTTTTTATGCAAAAACCCAAAATTTGTTAAAAATTTCTTTTTTTTACCCAAATTTTAAATAAACAATTGTTACTATAAAATTATTTTTTTTGCCTTTGAATCTTAAAATGTCAAGGCAGGACCTGATAACTCCATGCATACAGTATGCATATAACACCTTTAAACTTAAATTTTGCAGGTACCTTTAAAACTCCGCAAAATATTTATGAAAGGAATAGAAGAAGGAGAACAAATAAAAGTGGTGGTAGCAAAGCGTATGAATGATACTTTAAGCCATAAGAAAGGAGTGATTGTGTTGGGTGATGCATTAAACATGCGTCCTCCAGCAGTTGCGGCTGGCATGATGGTTGTATTGTCTGATATTCTTGTTCTACGCCGTCTTCTTCAGCCTTTGGACAACCTCAGTGTCGTGAATAAAGTGTCGGAAGTTATTAAATCGTTTTATGTTATCCGTAACGTAGGCATATGTCAGCATAATAATCATTTTAAACTATTATAAAGGGAAAATGTATTAGAAAACCATAATTTTTAGTTTTAAAATAATGAAAATTTAAACACAAACTTGTTAAACGATAAAAAATTATTTGATTTTTCGGATTTCATGGATTATTCAAAATATCGGATTTTTGAGAATTTTGGTGGTTCCGTTTTTTCGTTTTTTCGGTTTATTTAGTTTCTCAATAAATAACGTTTTAGGAATAACCCGAAAAACATGTAAAGACAAGTTCAACCTCAAAAAGTTAAAAATCAAATTTTCCGAATGGTTTTCATTTATCATTTTCCGAACAACCAAAAATCCAAATTCCTTAACTGAAATCGAACAGAACAACCAAACGCACATCCATAGATTTCATTAGATTTCCTTGAGCATTTCCGAGAAAAAATGTCATAATAAAAATTTTGGAAAAAAATAACTAAAAAAACAAAAGTTTACAATTTTTGTCGTTGTTTTTTCGTGCATCCAATGATGAAGCAAGAGAGGCTATGCGACAAGGCTGCTATGATTACCTTTCTAGTTGCGGGTTTCGTACATCGGGCATGATGGCTTTGCTTGGCGGTATGAATCCTAGGCCGCTGTCTCTCATCTTTCCTCTTTGTGGTATTACTCTATCATCCATGGTAAATTGCTCTCTCCATTTCCTTCTCCACTTGGGATTTGGCATAGCTTCAGGCTTTTTGGGGTAAGTCATTATATCCATTAATAAACTATTTGAAAAGAAAAGTGATTTAAAGTGTCATAGAATTCAGGGAAAATACAAAAAATAAAAAATTATTGAACTATAGAAATATAATTGTGTAAAAAAAAAGGAAATATAACTAAAATTAACTTCAATACAAAAACTGCAAAATAATTTTAAGAAATCATCAAATTGAATTTCATTGTTAATTTTTCAACAATATAAAAGCGAATTCGAACAAATGTGTTCAATAAATAATTAGAAAATATTAAACAATCTAATAAATCATTTAAGCATTTTTTATTAGATCATTTTTTTTTGCCTGCCAACAATATTATATCAAGTTTATCGGGAAAAATGTTAAAAAAAAAATTGTACTTTTTCAAAAATGCAAAATAAAATTTCTAAATGTTTGAGTGCATAAATAATGCTATATTTTGTTTTAACTGTGCAAACTAAGGTAAATATTTAGTCAACGTTAAATGTTTTAAAAATGAGTTTAAAAAATTAGTAAACCGATTTTATACCAAATGTAATAATAAACTCTAATAGTTTGATTGCAGAAAATTAACTTTCTTTTTTCCTTATTTTCCGATAATTGGTATACTTTTAACTGTTAATAAAAAAAACAAAACATAAATCAAAATTATATTTAGCTAAAATGAACTATATAGTTAAGTCTAAATCGTTTTTTCCTAGAATTTATTACTAATTTCATATTTTTTAAAGAAAATATAATTATATTTGTTAAAAACTATTCCTTATTAACCGACCAAAGTACTAATGTTGATTTTCAATTGGATAGCGCAAAGCAGTGGCAGATCCAAGAGGAAAATTAAGTGGGACATAGAAGAAAAAAAATTAGTTCAGGACGGTTCGATTCCAGAAATTTAAAGGGGGGGGGGCAAAAAAAATTTAGGGGGCATAGTCAATTTTTTTTGCAAAAAAAAACCTTTCCCTGAATTAAGGGCGTCATATGCCGACCCATACTCTCTTAGTCCGCCACTAGCGCTAATTAACCACTAGATATGACATGGGACCATGATATTTTTAAAAAGTTCATTAATCTATTTAAAATCTCTATTTAATTTAACAAAAAAGATTAAAAAGGCATTATAATAAAATTACAATTAACATTTTAGTCAAAACCTTTTTTCTAAAATTTATTTTCCTCAAACTAATGAATTTCATTTGTTAAAAAGATTCTAGCTTTTTTAAGAGGGATTGAACTTATAGTGATACCAGGCTGCTGGAAGAAGGGCTGAATTAGCGCATGGTCCCACCTAATTTTTAGATTTTTATAATTACTTTTATATAATTTAGACCATTGTATCATTAAAAATAAATATGTGTCTATACTTTTTTCCGTCTTCCACAAACTTTTATTCAATCATTAATCTTTTCTTTATCTAATAATATTATGCCGACAAAAAAAAAATAATCTAAGAATATTTATTATATGCTCTATAGATAAAAATTATTATATTATTTATGCGCCTTATGTTTTTTAGTTTACAAATAGAATATGCTCTTCTCCTCTTGTTATATTAAGAACTCTTGTACGCCATATGAGCCATTCTATATCTAATTATAGTAACGAAATATTTTAACACTTATATTTAATATCATAAAAAATGTTTTATATCAGTAGTTGCCTGTTTATTTTTGTATGCTTTAAAAAATCTGAACTGCTGACAAAGCTTTTCGTTTCCTTCTACTTTCTTTTTCTCTCTGCTACTCCATCAACGAATGTTCAATGTTTTTTTTTTTGAGTATAAAATACTGAATTTTATAACAAAGAGAAAATGAAGCTGAAGTACATGTATATGGGTAGAACCTTTTTTAGCACGTGTAAAATGGAACAGCCACACATAGTTCGAATCAAATATATATATATATATATATATATATGAATATATAAATTAGGGTCCAAATTATTAATTATCTATTTTATATATAAATTAGGGTCCAAAAATTTTAAAGGGTCCTAATATATTATATTTTTTGAAGAGGGCCCCAACACCAGCTTTGAAATTGTAGAAATTTTTTCTGGCCGGAGAAAAAGCCTAAAATTAAAGATTATTTTCTTAATTTTTTTTTTATAGTAA
>OVAW01000563.1:0-12195 GCA_900406365.1 Heliophila coronopifolia | reverse complement strand
TACCAACACTCCTGCAGAGATCAGTCCAAATCCTGCAGTTATAATCCTCAGACTACGCTCCAATGGTTGACAGTAATCTGATGTAATTCTCTCAAACGTGTCTCTAACAATGTTGCAATCTCTGAAGCTAAGTAATCGCGGTGTGTAATGCTCGAGCGCATAGCTTTCATTCACAGCTGTTACTAACTGTACATAGTTATCTGGTGTTACTCTCCCAACGGTTGTGCACATTCCGGATTCTGATACCTCGCATATGTAACCCTCCCATACCGATGACGCATTTTCTATCGACAATTCCTGAGACGGGCACTGTCGTTCTTCCATGTTTGAACCAAAGGGGCTGCAGAGAGGAGGCATTGGAGGTCCAGATTGATTGTAATACCCGTATTGACCTGGTGATGTATCTGTATTGGCGTAGGCATAGACAAAAGTGTTTACAACGGTGACTATGTTGCTGATGACAACTCTACTTTTTGTAAGAGTTTGGTTTGTTGTTTGCTGATCAACACATGGGAGGATGCTACTTAGAGCTGTCTCTGCATTTGGATGTTCAACCCATTGCTTCATTGATAAGCATGTATCTGAAATTGCACTGGACAACAAAACAATGTATATAGTTACTTACATTTTGGAGTCTAAGGATCCAAAGAGACAAAACTAAGACTTACTTGCTTAAGATCAGAGAGATTCCAAAGAGAATAAATGTTCCAGCCACCAGTACACACCCGATCACGACTAATCTGTGCCATGAGTCAGGTTTACATTTATCTTAAACAACTGGAAACTAAAGAAGATGTTTTAGTTTAAAGGGCTTACATATGAACAATGGTTTTATGGCGGAAGACAGAAACCACTGCAGTAAAGCCAAGAACAGATAAAAGTTAAAATCAAATGGGATCACCAAAGAACCATATGAACATTAACTGGACTTACAAAGACCACTTAAACAAAAAACCAGCATCAAAGTAGCCACTATGATCAAAGTCGTTCTCCTGAAAAGTACATATAATGTATTGGAAATTCACACTATTATTTGGTACCATAACACAAGGTTTCAGTGAGAACCTACACATTATAGAAATCTCTCTTTATCTTAGCAGCATTATCTGTTGTTTTCTCTTCTAGTGATTCTGCTGCAGTGTTGAGATTGACATTTAACTTGGCAATTTCATTTAATACATTAGTTGGAAGTGAGAAACTTGTCACGTTAATCGTTTTTGCAAGGGACAGATATTGAGTCACATTCTGGAGTGTCTCCACAGTGTAGTCTGATTGGTTTACTACATACTTTAGAGTTTGTAAAGCTTCAGTATGAAACTTATTCCCTCCAACATATAAAAGAATACATCCAACCCTAAAAAAAAAGACCAAATTTAAGCTCAGGATTCCTAATTAAGAGTAGGGGAAAGGTTTGAGAGATTATTACACTGCAACACAAGTAAAGACTATCAACAAGATGAGATAGAGCATTGGTAAATTGTTTGAAGATTCATTGGCTTTGTCACATACTTTCCATTTGCAGCAATGATAGGCAACAAGAAGAGAGACAAAAGACAAGAACCAGATAGCAGCAAGAATGAAACCAGGAGCTCCTGTAAATCCAACAGACTGCAGATATCTGAGATCCAAGAACTCAAGAAATCAATTGGAGACGAGAGAGAACAGAGACATACAGCCCAGTAGTGAGTATTGGTGACATTCCAGCCGCCAAGGTAAGGCTTAAAAGATCTAAGAATGTCAGGTCTTCTGGTTCTGTCAGCTGCTAAGATGAGGTAAGATGACACGTCAGGTGAAGGTCCTGGCGCTAAAGAATCTTTTGAGGTTCCACCACCTTTCCTTGATCCAAAACTAGGTGAATCTGAATCAGTTTACAAAACGTGAGAATTGGATTTGAGATGAAACAAAAACAAAACAAGAAAAAGAGAGGAACCTAGTATAAGTTTAAGCGGATCTTGTGAGGCGGATGAATCTTGGGAGAGAGCAACAGAAGGCGAAAGATAAAATAAACAGAGTGCAACAAAAACGGCAATGGAGAGGATAAAGAAGTTCATCTTCATCCTCACTAACAGAGCTACTTCGATATATTTGTTCAGATAAAGAATGCCGCCATTGTTGAAACTTGGAAAACGCGGGTAGAGTATAAGAGAAGAAAGAGTGCTTTAATAAATTAAATGCCCCTTTACTTACTCTTATTTATACCAGTTTTTTTACACACTTGTAAAATGTATTTACACAATTTTTAAAAGAATCAATTAAATAAGAATTTGATGAAATGAGAAGTTATCTAATATATTATACGAAAACTATTAAATTGTAAAATATTTCTAGGGAATACCAATAAATACAATAGATAAAAAAAAAAAATTCTATAATAATTACACTAAAATATTTGTCAAATCTTCTCCAAATATGTCAGTATTAATTTTATAATTTAAATTGATTTTTTAAGTAATATCTACTTTTAAAAACTAATTTTAATTATTCTATTTTCTTCTCTTATATGTTCCCATATATTTTTATAAAAATAATAATATTTCTTAGAAAAAAATATATTATTTTCGTACATATTATTATTTGAATTTTATGTCGAAATTAACTCTTTTAGAAAACATAAAGTTAATTAAGCAATTATATGACAAATTATTTGTATAATATTATATTCATACTCATTTTTAAAATTATTTATTTGTACAAATGATTTAGTTATTTTTTTTTTTTAAATCAAGATTTTGTAATTAATTTCTTTAATTATATATATGGGGTCCATAAGTGGGCTAACTCGTCCGGTCCATGGGTCTAACGTGTTCGGTTGCGACCTTCCCTCTCGGTGTCTCTAATAGCGGTTTGTGTTTGTGGAAGCCACGTGGATCTTAAATTGGACGGGTACATTGATTAGTCACATTAATGCACGATCAAGACTCTTGTGTTTTGTTTTCTTTGACTATTATGTTAACAGATTCATTAAGAAAAATTGGTATCCTTTTATAATTAATTCAATAACATCATGCGTTGTTATTTTTTCTATCATATCTAGTTTTCGTTTATTCAATACCTCCATGATTTTAATGTTGATTTGACATTTTTCAAAACAAAATCTAATAACTATATAATACTTTTATTTTTCCAATTATAATTTTATCTTATAAACTGAAAACTATTATACTTTCTTTGTTTTTTTTTCAATTATGTTTTTTTTGTTAAAAAAAATAAAACTATTATACTTCAAAAAACTATTTTTTAAGTGCTTAGGTTGAGACTAAGTTATTTCTTTTATCACAGAAAGTAAAATAAATAAAAATCATATTTTCTTAATATAGACCCAATTGTTCATATTTTCTATATTAGAGTACTATTTTAGCGATGACAAAAAAAAAAAAGAGTACTATTTTAGCTACTTTTTATAAAGTTACGTGAGAAATAATTTTCATACACGCATAATTTTATATAAGTGAGTTTCATGAAAAAAAACAAAAGTTTTGATATATTAATATTACTAAAATATTGATATTGATTTTGGACCATACTTTAGGACTTTGGATTTCCATAACTTGCGGTTTGGGTTATGGAAATTCAAGACCTTTTAGACTCTTCATAGTCACGGCAAGATCTTTTTTTAATCGCATTAAACTACTAAAGTGTGCAATCCAATGTCTTTATTTATATATATTTATTACTTTAGAATATTTTAGATCTAACAAAGAGATATATTATAAATATTTAATTACAATTTTCTACCTAAATCACTTTATTGTGTTGAGTATTTGACATACGTTTCTACGTTTATCTTTCATTAAAAATATATATAAGAAATTGATATTCATAACAGTGAAACAAAATGGTCAACTACTACTTTATTTTCTTCAAATTATTTAACATAAGCATAAACTACATCTTGTTTCTCTAATAAATTTAGGGCTGGCAAAACGGCGGGTGCCCGCATATTTAGTCCAGCTTGCTCCGCTGCGGTGCGGACATGGACATACGGAAGAGCGCTCAAATTTTTGCGGTTTTAAAATTTTTGACCAAATCTGTCTGCGGGCTTAGCGGGAGTGTGCCCACGGACAACGGCCTAACCCATAAACCCGCAAAACTATACCCAACCAAATTATATACATGTCCATATACCCATCCATATACCCGTCCATATACCCGCCCATGTATTTTAGATTTAAATTAATTATGCATATTTTAGAGAAAAAAAATTTGAGCCAAAATTTGGGCGAGCCAGCGAATAGGCCGCGGTCAGCGCTTGTTTGCGCGGCGCGGTCATGGTTTTGAGTGTTTAGGACCCGCCAGCCTGCTAGACATAACCCTAAACTCTCAAAAGCCCGCAAACTCATAAAACCCCCCGCATTGACAGCTCAAAATATATTAGTATGCTACGTGCGTCTTCTATGCGAAATTTATATTTGAGGCAAAAAAAACAAAATTCACTAATAGAGATGATAAAATTCAAAAACACATAACAACGTATGCCACTACATCGACTTTTTTCAACAACGGTTGGGCAGCCTAAAACCAAATTTTTTAATTCAATATTATTTTGTTTTAACAAAGATTAGAACCAGATTCAATTTTTATTTATTTGGAAAATAATTATAAAAAAAACTTAAAAACATGTGTTTTTTTTTTTTTTTNTTGCAAAATACACTATTTAAAAATAATAACATATTATGTGTATATAAAACATGGTTTAATAAAACATAAACCATCTCCTTTTTGAATGTCCACCAGCCTTCCAAAAAGATCTGCAAAATAGCATAAAGATCTGGTAAAATTTATGTGTATATAAAAACTTGTGGGTGCTTCTTGAAAAAGATCCAAGTTTATGGAACATTTTGGAAAATTAAGAAGGCTCGGGATTGTTTTATATACAGAGAAAGTTTCGCACACATTTTGGAAAATTCCCCAAAACTTTAAAATCCAGTCTGAAATAGTCAAAGTTCTACAAATTGACAAAATTAAGCCAATAGGAAAACTACTCAAAAGTTTAAGGCATGTTAATAAAAATTCTCCAAACTATAAAATTCGAGAAATAAAAATGACCTACTCAAAAATTTAGATAATAGTTTTTCGTATTATTCGTAATTTTATTCTTTTTAAAAATCCAACTACGGATTTACGTGATATAGTTTGAGAGAAGAAATATGTAATATATATGTAAATTCAATGACATATATATGTAATTACCACCATGAAACATTTACATACCTCATTATCACTTGTTTTCGAGTCAATTACAATGACATCTCTGACTATAAGAGTGCATTTGTTATGTCTTCCAAATTATCTCCGCTACATCTCAGATCAAAAACTTTAGTTCAAAACTCACCAGCTACTTTGATAGCTTGAGAAATCAAGTCAACGGAAAAGTCTATGTCAACCAAAATAGCAACATTTCATTAGAGAAGCCAATCCGAACTAGACCAACGCTTGTTGTCTCTGTAGGAGTTCTGAACTAAAGTTTTGATCTGGAATGTATGGGAGATGACCGCAGCAAATCTAAGAACATATTTTTAGCAAATCTAAGATTATATTATAAAATGGGAGAAGAAGAAAAATAGATCTAAGATCTATCTAGAAAGATATGGTAAAATGAGTGGAGGAAAAGAAAAGAATCTATTAAATTAGATTTTTTTTTTTCTTTTCTTCACCATTTATACAAGAGATACTCTAAAAACTTAATCATTAAATGAGTTGGACTTTAATATCTACTCTTTCTATATTTTAACCAATAACGATTTAGCTACTTTCACAATTATTAAAATGAAAATATTTAGACTATTTTATCCTATTAAATAATTTATCTTTATCTATTTAAATATATTTTTAGTTACATAGTTTTGATTTTATAAAAAAATCCTTTCTAATGAGTAAATTTAGGAAAAAATAAAACATTTTAGGTACAAAGTCAGTTATTTACTTATAAAATCTATTTTCTAAAAAAATCATTTATTAATATAAGGAGAAAGTACTACCTTTTGGAAAAAAATTTTTTTTTTAGAAACTTAGTTAATTTATTACCAAACACAGTTATAAATTTTGTCTAACTAAAAAAATTCAAAAGAAAAGATAATATTAAAATATATGCAAAAGTAACTAATTATATTTAAGAGTTTAAACAAAAAACTTATTAAAAATGAAATATTTTGTCTCGACTCTCGTGTGTCAATTACAATGACGTGGTTTTCTTCTGACAATAAGAATTCATTTTTTATGTCTTCCATATGATCTTCTTCTGTAAATTAAATTATTAAGCAAATGTTATAAAAGTCTTAGTTTTATTTCCTACTTAGAAAGAGTGATTTGTAATTACCATGTTCGCTTATGGCTTTAATAATATTTTCTTCATTAAATCCCATTGCAAATAAATGATCAATAGTCTTGGATTTTGGAGGATCAGCTTCATCTTTATTCTTCGCAGAGGATGTTAAATAAATTATCTGAGATCATATAAAACTATGATTGCAAAGGACACATGAAACTTGAATTAATTTTATTTTACATTTTTAATTATACTCATTAATATTTGTTTAATCTCAATGTTGTATTTCTTAAACTATTAATTACATGGAGAAACCACATAAACTTTTATTTTAATTTTAGTTATTCATCTAAATTACAATCGTTTTATTAGTCATATAAAAACAGTCTAAAAATTTGATAACCCAACAAATATCCCGATAAGGGTATTATCAAAACCCTTTGACTAGGTTATTTCGTCGGGTCATTAAGTTTTTGGAAATATTTAACAACTGCATAATTAAATCATTAATAAAAATAGTTGCAGTTTAAATGGTTAATTAAAGTCATAATCTAAAGGAAAAAAATTTTAAAAAATTAAGCTGATCACAATCAAAACTTTTCTATTTTCACGTGTAATTTAATAGTTTAATGAAATACATCAACTTAAAAATTGAAATGAAACCGGTTTTATAATAAAATACAATTAACTAAAAAAACTTACAAACAATATAGAGACTAAAACATTAGAAACTCATCACTGAATACTTGGACATAAGATCAATAATCACTGAAATCTCTACTTTTGGCCTTGTAAAAATTATTCATATCAAATTATTAAATAAATTTATAAACATATGGGTTTATAAAAGCAAGAGTGAAAAGTCATAGCTTTATTTAAAATGAAAATATTCAGACTATTTAATTCTAGTAAATAATTTATTGTTTTCTATTTATTACATATATTTTAATAACTTTTTAGTTTCATTTTTTTTTAATTTTTCAAAAGAATAATTATTATTAAAGAGTAAATTTAGAAAAAAGTAACATGCTTTAGGAAAAATGTTAGTTATTTACTTACAAAATCTACTTTCTAAAGAGTTATTTATAAAAATAAAGAGGGAGTACTATTTATTGGAAAAAAATAAGAAGGAATAGGTACGTGCTCACCGCTAATCTGCACAGCACGGTCATAATTTTGATTTTTCCAGCCGGCAGTTAGCTTGAACAAAATTTCTTACAAGATTTTTATTTTTAAAGACTTTGTATCTGAATATCCAAAAGGATAAATTCTATTTACTTCAAATGAACTTTACAAAGTAAAAAAGTGATATGGAAATTTACTAAAACTCCAGAATTGTTATGTGTTTATTAAACTTTCCACATTTTGATTAGTTTTAATTAATAAAAATAGTAAGTCGACAAAAAAAAAATTATAATAAAAATGGTAAATCTCATCGGCTGGTTGAACCACCGGATCCACTTTTGTTTTCACTCTCTCAGTTAAAGTCGCGTGTGATCGCGCAGGTATCGTATGTAATTGTATTTTAGTTACTTATTTATCAAATTATTACACAAATTTATAATATGATTTTTACACCAAGTCCAGACTTTGAAATTGATTTGTTCTTTAAAATGTTTGTCAGATTTGGTTAATATCTAGAAGACCTGAATATATATAGGGACGTATCCATGATTTTTTTCATCAGGTGCGAGTGCAAATTTTGTTAAGAAAATATTAAATATTAATTTTGTTTTCATGAACAATTAATAACCGATTCAAAATTAAAAAAAAAAGTAAAAAAACCAAACTACTTTTTGCATATTTTTCAAATCAAGTGTTGTTACTCTAAATGTTTTTAAGGTTACGTTTCAAAGTTAAATAAGTAAACGAGAGAAATCTGATAATTAGAATTTCTAAATTATGAAAAATCATAAATAAAGAAGTTTTAAATATTTGATAGTAAATATATCTTAATTTTTTTTAAAAAGTAGTATAATTTTTTTTTTAAGTGGTATAATTTTTTTTTTTTTTAAATCAGAAACATAAGGTAATTGTCTTTTTTTCTAACACGTCGGCACACTTCTGGTTTAAGTAATATTGATTTTTTTTATTTTTCATTTGATTATTTACGTTTCTAATAAATCAAGAAAATATAACTAAAAATAGACTACTTATTAAAGCAGCCATAGTTTAGATGCATATAATCAGCCATAATCAGACTACTCATTTTGATTGACTCAAAATAACGGATTCAAGAAATGAATTCCAAATATTTAAATCAATAACTTACTACATCTATTATTTCTTATTTCTATATATATACCATTGTTCTTATTAAAAAAAATTGAAAAGTTGTTTGGTAAAATATAGCAAGTTTTTTTATATTTAAAAATAGAATATCTTTTACAGTAATAAATTTCAAATTAAAAAAAAAAAACAATATATTTTCCTCATCTTCTCTCTCATCTCCTTTTTCTAGTTTTTTACTCTATTTGTTTTTTTTTAAATCTTCCTCTTTTTTATTTATCTTTCTTCTATTTATATATATATATTTTTTTTTTTCTTCTTATTATTATTATTATTAATTTGTACTTGTTATTTAATGGCAATAATATTTTTTATTTCGTCATTTTTTTATTTGTGACTAAATGAAATAAAACTATTGTAAATTTTTTACTAATTTGTTCACTAATTTTGTTTTATATTTTTTTATATTTTGAGTTTTTAATTTGTGACTAAATGAAATAATTTTTTTTTAATTAGCTTTAAGTATTATTTCATCTCGGACCAGTCCTGATTATAGTAAGCTGAGTGTTAAGTCTATTTAGACAAATATGATAAAATGAGGAAGAAGATACGATAAAATGGGGGAAAAAGTAAGATCTATCTAAAGCGATTTGGTAAAACGAGTGTTGGATAATAAAAGAAACTATTACTTTTTTTTTTTTGTCAATCTAGAAACTATTACTTTAAATTTCTTTTTTTCTTCACCATTTACGAGATAACTAAGATTTATGCTCGGGATATGGTAAAATTCCAAGAAGAAAATGTAAATGTACCATAATAATATATCTCAGAGAGAGTAAGAGAAAAATTTAAATGAAAAGTAAGTAGATCTGGCCAAAATCTGGAGAAAACAAACTAGATTAGAAACGAATATTTAAATAGTAAGATGTTAATGCAAAATATAAATATAAAAATTTCGAACATTGAATATTCTAGTCATGAAATGTTTTCGTGGGGTACAAAAAAATTCAAAAAAAAAAAAATGTATATAGAGTGGCAAATACATAATATAACCTAAAATTTAATTCAACATGAATACAAAAACAAAATTTGTTAATATATTACCGGAAAACAAAACAAGTCATAGGGTGGAAGTGCATAGCTCATGGTAACGTAGGTTTGCCTTGCATAACCATTTTTTTGTTTTTTATGAGATTTAAAAATCTCCGCAACAAGAAATGTTCAGTTCCTGATTTATATTAGGCAAACTCGTGAATCTCATCGATTGATCCTATTTTTCATCTCTGCGGTTTGCTCACCCATTCGGATAGATCTACCAATCATTTGATTCCCAGGATTACGGTTTACAAATCGTGGCGGTCTAGGTGAAATGATGCCTAAAACGAACTTAAAAAAACTCCTCTTCAGCAAAACACGCTCTTAACGAAACCTTAGCTGCCGCTGCTTCCGTTGTTTCTCCAGGTTGCGTTGTATCCCCGTCCGTATCACCACCACCACCACCGGCTCCAGCCGATCTGACACCCGATTCAAAAGAAGTCAGCATAATGAACCCCAAGAAACGAGGCTGAGGCGGAGGAAGAGACGCTGCAATAAGATCCGAGGGAATGTTTTTTTAAGTATGCCGCAAAGCCGGACCTACTTATAGGCTGCGTTTGGGAATCACGGGGTTTAGGTTTAGGTGTGGATTCGTCTTCTGTAGGACACACAGGTAGACGGGGCAGCATGAGTGTTCCTTTAATTTCAAGCGAACTGGGAAGAAGAAGTCGCAAAGGCTAATCCGATCGTGAAAGCGGAGAAGTACGAGGACATCTAAGATATTGTTACTGTTGTTTGATTTGACTTTGGATTGAAACTTACATAAAGAGCAAGAAAAGCCTATTGTGTAAATTTATTATTTAATTTAAGCTTTATATGAAAAAAAAACCATTTCTAACAATTTAAATTTGATTCTACCTTGGCTTATTTAGTTGGGATCTTATACTATTAATTATTGGTCTGTTATGGGTAAGTTTTATCTCCTTTTTGCTTTCATTTTTCTTTTTCTTGAAATCTGTTTTAAGTTCTTTTATAACATTTTAGTTTTTTTTCAACAATACAATATAATTATTTATATGTTATGTTTTGTTACATACTAAATCTAATACATATGGATACATGCTGAGTTCCAAATATTTAGATCAATTAAATACTATATATATAATAGCATCTCGTCTTTTTATTTCTATATATATGCATCACTTAATAATCTCACTTTCTTCTCAATAAAGATTGCGCACCTTGAAGACCTTTATATACATTTTTTTGGATATTTCATAAATTAAGTTGTATCTCTATGATAGTTGACATGCCAATTTATTTAAAATAATAAATAAAATAAAAAAGAAGAAGAGTCGAAGTAATTGATTCTGTAAAGTAATATGAGGTAATTCTCTCAATTGTGTGAAAAGTTGCATCTCGGAAGCTAAGTAATGGCAGTGTGTAATGCTCGAGTGAATAGACTTCATTCATTGTTGTTTTGAACATAGTTGTCCGGTATTATATAATATCATTCTGATACCAATTTGATTTAAAGAAGAAAAAAGAATTAAGAGAATACAATTTTAGAACAGAAAAACAATGTTTGACTATTGATTTTTAATGTATGTATTGTCATATCTCAAACAAAAAATTACATTCCCTTTTATAGGCTATTTTAGAATACTAAAAGAGTCGATCTCTATGGAGATATATGAATAATTTCAATGTATTTCATTAATGGTGTACCTATAAAATGTATAAATCATAATACATGAATCTAATTAAAACATGACTCTAATAAAACATGTATCTACAAGTACATATCTACTACTTATTAAACCCAAATAGTTTTTTTTTTAGTAAAAAAATCTTAAAAGACAAGAATTACACAAAAAATAAACAAATATTAAAACACAGTAAAGGTACCATTTGAAGAATCTGTTTTTACAAAATAAAATATAAATAATTAAAATCTTATGTTTAGAAAAAAACATGATTATTTAGTTTTTTTTCATATAGTTTTATGAAAAAAATTATTATTTCTATTTTTTTTTTGTTACACAAAATTAACAAATTTTTACTGAAAAAATAAAAAACACGCTTAAAGTTAATTTACATTTTTATCACTAAAACTTAATTAATTTAAAAAATAAATAAATCATCATAAAAAATATATTAATATTATTTCATCATACATCCAAAATTTTAAAAAATTAAAACTATACTAAAGTGTACAATCCAATATTTTATTTTTGTCAACTACTACTTTATTTTATTCACATTATTAACATAGACATTTTTACATTAGGTTTCTGAATTTTCTCTAATATATTAGTACGTAAATGCTACGTGCATTTAGAACTCTCAAATCGAGTGGACTCTTCCATTTTTAATATAAAATTTATAGAGCTTTCATACATATTAAAAAAAATAATTACAAATTTAATTTTTATTATTATAAAATGTTAAAAATTTACTAAACATATCATTTAAATTTATAAAAATATAATCAAAATATAATTTTTTAAATTTTAAATTTTTTTTTTTAATTTAAAATATTTTTTTCGTCCATAGTTTTAAATTGGATTTTTAAATTTATATCTTATTAACTTTTAGAATTTTATAATTTTAAAATTTATTTTCTTTTAACTTTAGGTGTTGAAATAATCAATATTAAAATTTGT
>OVAW01000561.1:0-13700 GCA_900406365.1 Heliophila coronopifolia | reverse complement strand
TCTGGATGCTGCATCCAGACGCGCAAACGAACATGCCCATACAAATTATAAATTATCAGTTATCGATTATCATTCATCGAAATTGGAACAAATTAAAATGAAAATCAATCATGTTAGAATATTTATTTGCTATTTAAAATAACATTTTAAAACTAATATGAAATTTATTAAATCTTTTATATTGCATTTCAAAAATAAAAATTATCATTATTTATCTTGTAAAGTATAATAACCAGATTTATTTAAAAAATACATACAAAAAAAAAATAAAAATCAAACTAAACTACACTAAGTTTCCAAAAAATTAAATTTCCCAAATCCCCGGATACCAGAACCATAACCAAATTAGATCTGAACCGAACATTTTTTTTTTTTCCTAAATGGATAGTAAATTTCATTAACCAAATACTAAAAACCCAAATTTTTCGAACCGAATCCAATCTGAATTCCCGAACACTCCCTACACAAGATGTAACATAACTACTTGCAGTTTCCAATAAACCAAAGTAAACAACTCGCTGTTTCTTCAATCTAATGATTGCTTCCGATTAAACTTTAATAAATTTTACTAAATTACAAAACATTAATAAAAACAACACATAAACAAAAGAAGTAGAATTCAAAATGCATACAAATTCCACATTTTTGCAGTTTCTTGATCTTCATCCATGGTTAACCAATAAACCGGTTCAATTTCACGGTCCATCCTCTTGAACTAAACCAAAAAAAATAAAGGAACAAAAATCAGTCATATATAAATCAATAACATTTGATATTTAGTTTTGAAAAGTTAGAAAACATACTGCTCAAGATGAAGCCTTGAAGCAAACTCTGAGCTCTTTCGGCTTGCTCCTGTGTACCCGAAATTCGGATGATATTCTGTGTTTCTTCAGGTCGGTCTTCTACTAACGTTACACTAGCTCCAGACCACTGTGAAAAAGAGAGAAAAAGAAACAGATTTTTTAAGATTTTGATTCTCAAGACATGATTTTGCAACCAAACTAGTTTCAGTTTTGTAAGAGAAAAATTCAAACCTCACTGATTTGTGCAAGTTTGTTTCTTGATTTTGTAATGAGCTTTGGAATAGCTTGGTCTGGTATTACAACTTCAAGTATGCTCCTAGTAACTAGCGGTACCGACATCCTAGAGAACAGCAAGGCGATGTGAAATGAGCTTTACGGTTTCGGTAAAAAAAGGCTTAAACTTTACTTTACCCCCACAATTATACCCCACGTAAACTTAATTACCAATTTAAACCGCAACAAGTTTTATCAGAAATTTAAGAATCTGTTAAAATTAGTCCAAGAAACCGGTAACGCGAACATACCCGATCTGGTTATTCGTTGGTTTATCTGGTTTTCAGACCGGTTTTTATAGATGCTTAAATCGTTAATAAAAACATTTGCGGTTTAAAAATGTAACTAAGTTTATGTGATTTATTGACGCAATTAATGGTTTAGGAAGTACATTAACGAGATCCAAAGTTGGAGAGACAACGATTTTTACGGAGTATAGTTAAAGGGAGTAAAATAAAGTTAACTCTTCAAAATTTGGGAGTTTCTTTACCTGCTTGTCGCGACGGGAACATCATCCCGGTGTTCATTTTCACCCGCCATTACACCTTCCTACAAAATCCATGAACAATGCAGGCATGATCAAGAACTGTTAAGCTACATTCAGACAATTCAGGTCATTGATGAGATATAAAACCTTATACTGCGGCAACATTGTGGTGGCTTGCTGCAAGTTCAGATTGGAACCCGTAAGACCTTCATGCGATTGCATTATGTTATTCGATGAAGCTACCTCGATTACTCCTGCAACACCTTCAAGAGGAGCCGATGTCGATGTTGATGTCTCCTTTTGAGAAAGCTCCTTGTACATATGATTCCTCAACCGTAATGTTACTTCAACAAGTGCATCCCGAGCTGCTCTGATCTCGCCAGCAATCTAAATCGACACAAGCATTAGACGAAAAAGTTGTTTAGAAAAATGCCTGAATTCGTCGAAATTAGACAAAACCGACCTGTATAACAGCATCATTGGTCGAAACACATCGTGGAACTTCTTCGTTAGCTAAGATTGCTACGCTTGCACTGGTTAATCGAGATATGTCGGATACTGATCCTGCTTTTCCTTCGAAACATACTGAGTCTCGACATGGGATGAGTAATCTCGTTGTTATTAAGTTGTCTTTGTCTGGAGTAAGATCGGTGATCCGAGTTTGAATGTGCAATAAAGCTTCTTGAGCCGGAAAAAGCTGATCATCAGGAGCCTAAGCAAAACAAGAACACAAAACTTCAAGTTCATATAGGTAACAGAAACTATTAGTTAACTTTATTTTCTCCCCTCGACTATAAACCGTAAAACCAGTTTCACCCGAATTTTGGACTTAGTCGTTGTACATTATAAACTATTAATTGAGTTAAGAAACATCATAAACTTTAATTAGGAGGGTTCAATTACACATTAGTCACCGCAACAATTTTTATTAGTGATTTAAGCGTTTTGTTAAATTCAGCCTGAAAACCCGATAATCTGACGAAATACCCTACATTTCAATAATAATTTGTCGGGTTATTCCATGGTTTATCGAGGACCATGTTTAACAGATGCTTAAATCACTAATAAAAACGGTTGTAATTACTGATGGGTAGTTAAATTTCTAATCAAAAGTTATTTGGTTTCTTTATGCAATTAATAGTTTAGGATGTACAACGACGAAATCCAAAGTTGAGGTGAAATTACCTCTTCCGAAGATACAGTAATTATATGTTCATCGGATCCAGTAACTGGCTCCGATACTTTCACATCCACGCCAACCTCGTTTTGAAGCAAATCCAATATTCCTTGTGATTCTCCAAAAACCCGAGCAATCTTGTCAGCTGGACAAAGAACCCGGAACACAAGCTCTTCGGTGTAGACAGGTTGTGCTTGTGCATTATCATCAACGGGAACTGTCGCAGCTTCTGCAACATAGTTTGATTGGCGAGTGGTGAAACTGTTATTTCGAAAATTGGCATTAGAAAACCTATCCGATAATTGTCTTCTTTGCTGTGGAATGTAATCATCAGCCGGTGTAAATGGCCGTTCGGGTGAATGTATACGTCCTTGGGGATTACTCCGATCTCGATGTTGACTCTCTCTTAGACGTGATGATACAACGACTAATGCATTTTTCACTGCATTTTCTTCACCTACAATCTGCAAAAAGACCACACCACAAACACATTTTATATCATATCTTATAATACGGTTCCACCCCAACTTTGGACTACATAGATGTATGTTCTAAACTAGTAATTGCGTGAAGAAACCCCAAAAACTTTAATTTTGAGCTTAATTACCCATTAATAACCGTAATTGTTTTTGTTCGTGATTGAACCGTTTGTTTAAAACAGCCCAAAACCCCCGTAAAACGTTTTCACCTCAACTTTAGACCTCGTCGATGTACGTCCTAAGCTAGTAATTGTGTAGAAAAAAAACCATAAAAACTTTAATTATGAGCTTAATTACCCATTAAATAACCGCAACCATTTTTGTTAATGATTTAATCGTTTGCTAGAAACGACCCGAAAACCGACGAAATAACCTAATCAAAGGTTTCGATAATAGTGTATCGGGTTTTCGGGCCGCTTTTAAACGCTTAATCACTAATAAAAACAAATGCAGTAACTAATAGCTAAGTAAGTTTATAATCAAAGTTAATGTTGTTTCGTGATGCACTAATAGTTTCTGAAGTGCAGCTCAAAAATTCAGGTGAAACTGGTTTTTACGAGATATAGTTAAGCAGCCCGAATCACCATTAACTTCTCAAGAATTTGAAGCAAAATTTTTAGACCTGAACAATCTCTTCGGCCAACTAAACACACCGAGGCAAGTTACTAAGTACACCGATGATATCCAAAATTGAGGTGAAACCGGAATCATTATTTCAAGTTTAACCCTAACCGAATCACCATCTGAACAAGTTCAAGTTCTCAAGAATTTGTAGCAAAATTTCCAGACCTGAACAATCTCTTCGGCCAAGGAAACACACCGAGGCAAGTTACTTTCCCGGGGCAAAATCCGAATATGAGTTTTGGTTTCAATCCTCATCTGTTCAATAATCTTCCCACCTTTCCCCAACAAGCATCCCACATGCATTCTAGAAACCACTAATCTTGTAACCACTCTCCCTCCTCCGGGCTTTACACCACCGTAATCCTCCTCATCTTCCGGCGGCGGTCCGTTATAGCCATACTGAGCTTCACTCTCCAAAATCCTATCGTGTACACTGAACAAAGCCTCTTGAGCTGGAGAAAACGACGGCATTCTCCCATCGGGGTCACGACGACGATTATCGGAGATTTCGATGATCCGTTCAGCATCTCCGGGGACTAACTCGTGAACATTAATCCACGCGCCGGTATGCTGCCGAATCGATTTGATTATCGTTCCGGATTTTCCGATTACGCCTCCTGCTTTCGCGTCGTGGCAGAGAACACGGTAACTAGTCGTCGCCATTGTTTCCGGATGCGAAACCGACGGTCGACCGTTTCCACCGCCGCGAAATCTATTGTTTCCACCGCCGGCACCGCCGCGGTGTCTGTTAAAGTGGTGATTATTAGTGTTGTTGAAGCGAGGTTTAGACCTAGAGATGGAATCTCCATCGAATTCCTGGTCGTAATAGTGATAATTTCGCTTCGATCTAGATCTATCCATTACAGTATCAAACTAAGGATCATTTAAAACCCTAATTCGCTGCAAAAATCCCCAAATTTTTTCGAAGTTCTTAAAGAGTTTCGAAGGAAATTTAGAAAGTTTACAGTAAACTCAAATTTTACTTACTTTCTTTTTTTTTTGGCGATGTAATGTAAAAAGACTTTGTGAGGGTTTGGAGAATTTTGGGGGATGCTCTTTAGAATTTTGAGTGTTAAATAAAAGTTGTTTTTGGTTAAGTTATTTATTGTAGATATAAATTATTAATTTTTTTTTTTTTTAATTTCAGACGGTGACAAAATTACATAATTAATTTTTTTTTTATAGTTATGATAATTTGTCTTCATTCGACTCCTGTAATTAAATACATTTTTAGGAAAAAATAATATATTATTTTTTTTTTTGAAAAAAAAGTGGAGAACTTGTCAAAGTTTGAAATGTAGTTTTTAAAATTTATAAGTTGTTTCCGTTGCTTGTACATTGTGACTGTAATTTGAATTTTGGTGTTTTTAGTTGAAGAAAAACTAATTAATAAAATACATAATTGAATAACCTCATGTAAGATTTAATTAGCCATTAAAATTAATCATAAAAAAATTACTGTTAATATATCTATTTATAAGAATATATATAGTTAATCAGAAAACGTTTGAGTCGGAAAGAAAAAAATTCACAAGAATTTGTCAAAGTTTAAAATGCAATTTTAAAACTTTTTTTTTTTGTAAACTAATGCAATTTTAATCTTTACAAAAACCAATTGGTTTATATAGTTAATCAATTTTTTTTTTAAATATAGTTATATATAAGTGTTGAAATATTACACAACTATTTTATTTGTATATGCTAAATATGTCTCTTTGTAATAAAAACAAGTTATACCACTAAACCAAAAAGGATAGTTGAAGATGTTGTCCAAAAAATGGGGAACAATACCCAAACTATTTTTTATTGTGCATTTTAATACCCCATCTTAAATTTACAAGATTTTAAATCCTAAATTAGAAAAAAGAGTACATTTAACTACCTAACTATTGACACCGTCTAAATCTCCATTAATTCTGTTGAGTAGGACACGTCACCACCGACGACGAACCCTCAACTCAACTGCTCTGTTAACCCTGTGGCTAACCCGCGCCTAACCAAGACCGGTGACTCCACTCTGACACTGATCCGCTCCGGCGAAGAGCCGTTTCGTTATAATTGCTTTGCAATTGGAGCCAACTCAAATACAAAACTTTTCTTAAAAAATATATATAAATTAGAGAAATTTTTAAATTCCGAATAATAAAATTTTCGAATCGGACTTTATCTCGTTTTTACTATATTTGTTTTCTTGTTCTTCAGTTGATTTTTATTCCATAAATTGTGCTGCGATTGAAGATGAAGATAAAAGTAAAAAGGTGTTGACTTTCATATGATTCTTGAGTAACCATTAAATTACCATATTTTTATTTTAACTTAAGAAAAAACTTTAAATAATAAGTTTATAATATTTGATTGTATCCAATCAACATATATATAGTCCGATTTCTTATACAAATATTACAAATAAAATCAAAGATAAGACCCAAAAAAAAAAAAAAGATATTGCACGTGCAAGCAAGGATACTATAGTCTTACATCACCTCCCAGAGAACTGTGTTAAAGAGGCATAGTTGGTAGAAATGGAACGTTCAGGTGCATTCGAAGAACTGACTTCATCGTTGAGTATTTTGGCGTAGTAATATTCTGGTTTATTTGGATTGGGAATTTCCGAGTGCGTGGCGGCTTGGAGCATTGAGATAACAGACTTTGTGTATGGTCTGTCGTCTACATGTTTTTGAACGCACAACAAACCGATCTGTATCGACCTCAAGACCTCATCTTCCATCAATGTACCATCAATGAATTTAGAATCTACTATCTGGAGACCGTTACCTTCATTCCATTTCGTCCACGCCTGTACGTTATATAATTAAAAAGAAAACAAAAACAAAAAAGCCTTTAAACATTTCTATAAATATAGTTTTTGTCAAAGTCATGAAGAGATCTTACGTAGTCGAGAAGACTGTCGCCTTTGTTGTTATTACAATACTCTAGGTTTCTTATTCCCGTAACAATCTCCAGCAACATCACTCCGTAACTGAATACATCAGATTTGTCTGACATCCTATTATGGATAGCGTACTCTTCAGACATGTAACCGCTGCGCAGGCCCGGCCCAATAATTTTTTTTAAAAAAATCTGCCTAAAGCAAAAAAAAATTTAAAAACAAAAACTGCCCCTGGTAGAATCGAACACTGGACCTGTAGACAACTATAGAGCTATATAACCGCTGGACTATAAGACATTTTTGAAAATCTGATGCCCCTAAATTTATATCAAGACTGTGATGCCTAAAGCTGGTGCTTCACCAGCTTTAGGTCAGGGCCGGCCCTGCCGCTGCGTGTGATTCGAAACAAAACTATGACACATCGATTGAACCACGTATTTTCTTGTGTCTTGTTTTTCGTTTTATTTCTTTCGTAGCATCACAAAGTAACTGAGATCGATTCCCAACATAAACATGACCCTCCAATAGTTTAAAACGGTACTTGTAATTATCCTTATAAATATATTTTTAAAAGATTGTTTATGCTTTTGGCTATAAGTGGAATAGTTTACGAAACAATTTGTTTGATACTTTCACATATATATTTTATCAAATTAGTTTTGATTTCCTTATTTTTAGATAAAATTTTTTGAGATAAATTAAACTATAATAATTACATTTTAAGAAAAATGTTAAACTATTTGTAGTATATGATTCATAACCATGTTTTATGAGAAATTTAGATAGTAATTTCAAATATTGCAGTAAATAACTATTCAATCCAAAACTCATTTTGCCATATAACATATATAGTAATAAAAATAGTTATAAAATAATTTAAATAGTCGATTATTGGATAATTTGGAGAGATCTTATACCACTAAAACCAGGGGCGGACCCAGACAAAAAATAAGTGTGGGGCACAAAGAAAAAAAAGAAGAAAAAAAACTGTAAGTGTGTGTCATTGAACTCCTGACCCGAGAATTAATAAACAGATACTTAACCATTTGACCTAGATACTATTTATTAGTGTGTGGCACAGGCCACAGTAACTAAAGCTCTAGATCCGCCACTGACTAAAACCATAATAAAATAGAGGAAGGGGGCTTACATTTGGTATGGGCTACAATTAGCAATTAAATCCACCATACTGGTGTCCATGAAGAAAGTAAAGATTCATTTCTTGATGAGGGTCATGAGGCAGTGATAGAAACCCTAAGTTTTAGGACTCATGTGTCAATTCATACATATCGTTTAAAAATGGCTTCTTCATACACGAACTAACCCAAATCATCTAAGGTTCGGTCTTGAATAAAGATAGAGGAAATAATTTTTTCCGATCCAAATCTTAAGGACTCATATTTTATATATGCATGTATATTGAACTATTTATGAAATCATTTTTATCATATTTTTATCATATCTCTTAATCAGAGCCGTGCCTAGACTCTTAGAGGCCTATAACAAAAAAAAATGTATATAATCTAAAAAACATATATTTGGTTTATATTATCTAAAATGTGGTCTAATTTCTTCTATTTTTCATTATAAAAATGAAAAAAATGTGGCCTAAATATTCAAATTTTTTCGGTGGCCTAAGATGATTGTCTTTTTTTTGTACATAGGCATGCTTCTGCTCTTAATATCTATTAAAACCAAGTTGTTTTTAGTAGAAAAACTTTAAAAGACAAAAAAATTACAAGTTATGAAACTAATGTTAAAAATACATTACATATACAATTGAAAAAAAAAAATCTAATACTTTTTCATAAAATTAAATTTGCGCATCATGCGGAAAACTATCTAACTATAAAATTATTAAAAAGAAAACCCAAATATTTTTTTTTTACCAGCCCCGTCTGGATAACTAGAATGATAGTTTTACAACTGTACTACAGTGACATGTTTTTTTTATACATTAGCCCTAATAGCTAACTAAATCTTAATTAGTTTCCTCTCGAGTGGAGACACATGAGTTCGAATTCTGATCATTGTGTTGAAGCAGAACCCGTCCTGAGATTGCGGGGTCTCAGACAAATCTAAAATTTCGGAGCCTCTTATAAAGTAAATATTAAAAAAAAACAAACAAATTGAGCTTAAAATCTAATTTTAAAAAATTAAAAAAAAAATTGAGGCCGAAACCAATGTTTCATCTTGCACTACTCAGAATCAATCATGTGTAAAAATAACAAAGGTGATAACAACCATTTGTGTTACTTAATCTTCCACTAATATTATTATAGTTTAAAAAAAAAAAGAGTCATCCTATATTTATCTCGCTTAGTCAACGTAATATCCTAGTCATCAAATTAAATAGAAGAATTAACGGCGTTAGTCAATGGATAATTAAATGCACCAATATGTTTAGTTTGGGATTCAACAAATACCAAATTTACTATGTAAATTCACAATTCGATATAGTTCCCGTTGTAATCCCATAAGATATAAAATAATTAAAAACATATATGAAGAGTTTCGTAGGAGTGTACGAATCGGCCCTAATCCTTCAAAACGAAAAGAATTTAACAATTCATCAAAATGGCCCTAATCGGCCCAAGAAATACTTGAATTGACGAAAACACCCTTATCCGTATAAGAAAGGTATATTCTCATCGAATATGTTTGCATGAATGAAGGAATATTACTTTTGAGCACAAACCTCTTTCTCCAGTTCTTGCAGATTAAGCAATTCAGTGCAGAAGGCATTTACCAAAGAGAAGCTTATAAGCTTTGGTTTTCAAAAAAAAAAAAAAAAAACAGAACCAGGTATGTATGTATGTCCTCTTCTTTATCTTTGTTGTGTTTGTTAATTGTAATTCGCTAACCTCATAAACATAGTGATTAAGATTCATGTTCTTCTGATATCAAAACAATCTTAAGCTTTTAATCATCCTTTATTCAGATGATCAGAACCTAAAACACACACACACACACACACACAAAAAAAAAATACATTAATTTTAAAGTTAACTTCGAACTCTAAAGCCTTGAAGGGAAATCCCGATTTCTTTTTTTTTTTTGGCATTTTTGTTATTTGATCATTTGATTTTAAAAAAATAAATAATATGATTTACATATGTCTTTTGTGATTTACATAAATAAAAGCACACAAAAACATTTTTAATTCTTAAATTGTGATTTACATATGTCTTTTGTCTTAATATATATATTTCATTCTTACAACAAATGCTGTAATGATCCTCTCTACATTATGTATATTTTATTTGTAATCTCTCTTCTATTTCTTCTTCTCTAGCTTCTATTTGTAATCTTAGAAGAACCTGCAATATCGTTGCATGTGTAAGAAACTCTTATCAAACGAGGACTCAACGAAAAGCTCAAAAAGAGATCGGATTTTCGACATGATTTTTTTAACCGGTGAAGGAGCTTACTTGTCGACAAATTGAGATGTGAGGGGGTTTGTAGTTATGTAAGAGAAGGTCCAACTTTGACGGGTTTTACAATGCTGAAAGCTTTTCTTGCGTACTCGAAAGCCATAACTAGAAACCCGAAGAGGAAAAGTAAACGGCGATGAAAGTTTTCGAGGATGAAATATGCAGTCTTGCTTTGGGACGTGGTTCTTATAAAAGTTATACTTCTCTTGAAATAACCTGAGAAAAGAACAAAAACAGAGAATCTTGATGTCAGTTTCAGACAAAACTTCTAAGAAGAAGATATGGAAGTTGTGTGTTTCCATACCGGGACTTTCGATGGTGAGGTTAGTCCAATCAGTTGGTTTTTTCTTCGTTTCCGATGCTTTGATTACCTCGATGAGAGCATTATTAACCTGAAATTGAGAAGTAAGATGTGTTTAATCCTTTTTTTTTCCAGATTCTGAGGAGATAGATATACGGACAAGAGCAATGTTATTCCTACAAGAACTCAACTGCCTGGTAAAGCTGTCTTAAACCTTTTCTCCATATATGAAAATGGGAAATGCAGTTTTTTTTTTTTAAATGGCAACGTCAATGTTGAAAAAATTAATTTTGTGTTAAATATTTTATAATTTTCTTACCCGAAACTTTTAGTTAATCGTTACCGTTTCTCTCCCCCACCACAAAAATTTAGGGGGCAAATGGAAATTGCAAGATAGGAATTTTTTGTTTTTTTGGGAATGGAAACGAGATGGGAATTTATGTAATGGGCTATATTGGAAACGGGACATGAATTTGTTGGGGTGGGGGGAGGAAATGCATAAATAAGAGTTTGGGGTACAAAACTTATAAAAAGATAAATTTTTATAATACAGATTACAGACTAAACTTAGTACGATATGTACTGCAGACTAAATGAGACTAAGGAACAGCGAAGACGCAATACGAAACTTGTCTTACATACAGAGAAGTTAGGAAATAAGGTAAATAAAAGTTGGGGGGGGTACAAAAATTATAAAAAGTTAAATTTTATAATACAGACTAAATTTAGTATGATATGTACTGCAGTGCAGACTAAAGGAGACTAAGGAACAGCGAAGACGAATTACAACGAAACTTGTCTTAGATACAGAGAAGTTAGGACATAAGGTACCTCTTCTGTTCTCTCATGGCTTACAAGATGACCTCCATGAAGATCCACCATTTTAGCTACAGGATATAGCTTTTGTGCTAGTCTTCTTGCGTGACATATCTGCGCAATCACATCATGTCTGCATATAACCCCACACCGCATACTTAAATTAAGGTACTAGATCAACAAACTCAAGATTGTGTCAAGATGATTTTGATTCTATGTCACATTACCTTCCATGAATGACTGAGACAAGAAAACCACCCGAGCTTATCCGTTCTATCTCTGGTTTTGTGATTTTATGTAACCAACAAGCGTTAATTTGACCGTCAAATCCGTGTTTTGACTGCATTCCCGTTGCTGATATTCCTCTTACATATTGCTGCATTGCATCTAATATTAGTCATATGATTATATGTCATTTTCTCGGCATTAGGCCGGTATATATACTCACCTGATATAAGATTTCTCGTCGTGTGCTTGTTCCCACGGGTTCTTGTAAGTAATCCTGCATATATAAACAGCATAAGAATGTATGACATGTGATCTCTCATTACAACCACATGAAGGAGAAATCAGTATTTTGGACTTAAGTAAACTCGAACCATCAATCTTTTTTGTCAATTTTGTTCTTAGAAGAACAAATTAAAAAAAAAAAAAAAAAAACCTTTGAATAATGTGTGTCCAAATCAACAGCTGCTCTTTGTTCAGGAGTCTTTGCCTTCATAAACCGTATCGCGATGGAAAGTGTTAGGCTGTCAAGCTTGAAGCAAATGGGAAAACAAAAAGGCCATAGTGAGATTTCTAGCTATTTTGTGTATTAAAGAGAAACATTTATCTTCTGACAAGAAGTAAAGCCATATATAGTTTGTGTCCATGTAAGAAAAACTAACACATGAACAAGTCATTGCTATCAAAGTAGAAGATTCAAGAATGGCTTATAGCCAATAGTGTTTTGCTTCAAGTACCTTAGGGAAACACTCAAAACCTCCACCTGTAACGTTAAGCAACGCTAGAGAAAGAACCCGTTTCGGCACCATTGCAGCTAACTTACAAGCTATCATAGCTCCTGTAAGATGTAAGAAAACAATACTTGTTAAAATATCTAATAGAATCATACAAAATTCAATTGAAATTTTATCAAACAATTTACCCATAGAATGTCCAATGATGTGAGCTTTCTCCCATCCCAAATGATCCAACAAATGAATCGAATCTTTCGCCATTATCGTTGTCCTGAAAAAATCAAAAATCCAATTTTAAAAAGCAGAGATTTTTAGGGTTTTGAAAAATTGGGGCACTCACGTGTAGTCAGATTTGTGAGTAGGGACAGAGCTTCGCCCCATACCACGATTGTCAAAAACACAAACTTCAATTCCTTGGCCGATTCCTGTTAATCCCATGATTTGAGGACCCCATGATTCATGAGTTCCAGCTAAACCTATGATGAGAAGAGCTTTGGTAGGACCATGACCGTGAGTTCTGTAGAAGATCTTGACGCTTGGATTTGTAAGTTTCGTTTCTGCGTTGATTTGTTCTTTAACAACCTCGCAATACGGCATCGTTTTTTTCTTATGAAAATCTGGGGTTGGGATTATGATATGAAGAAGGGAAAGAGAGGAGCTTTTTGTAGAGAGAGATTTTTTTTTTTGGACGGCGATGGGTTTGATTCAGTTCAATTTTGGTTTGCGGTGGAGGTAAGTACTGCCACGTAGGATTTGTCGGCTGGTTGGCGCGTAATATCTTCAAAAGTCAACTGCTTTTAAACTAGAGAGGTAAGTACTGCCACGTAGGATTTGTCGGCTGGTTAGCGCGTAGTATCTTAAAAGTTAACTGCTTTAACTAGAGTAGAGGTCTCATATAGGCGGGCCGCCCGCCGACAGGTTAGTCCGATGAAGTTCATCTAAGCTTATTGGCCAAAATATTGAAACTTATGACTGCACCGTTCGATAAAGTGGTTATTGTGCACCGGTCTATGTGCTATTTTTCGATTTGTCCGCAGTTTTTTTTCGGGCTAACCTGCATGCCCGTCCAAAATTTTAGATCAAAAAAAAAAAAAAAATTTAATGAAAAANATAAAAAAAAAAAAAAAAAATTTAATGAAAAAAAAAATTAGGCGAACGGCCAAATTATATAGACGAAATATGTGAATGAATTATACATGTGGGTTATTGGCACAAAATTGGAATAACACGGAAGGTAATTTATGTTTTTGTAATAATAACTTTGAAATTCGAAAATTATATATACATATATATGATGACTAGATGAAGATATACATAATAATATGGAGTCTATAGTTTAAAGTCTTACATTTATAAGGACAAATCATTTAGGTTAATATTTAGAAAAATGTTGATTACACAACTATAAATATATATATGGAAAATGAGATTTCACTTCTAGTTATCCGCCAAGGAAA
>OVAW01000560.1:0-12341 GCA_900406365.1 Heliophila coronopifolia | reverse complement strand
GAAGCTTAGGTTTGATCCTTTAGATATATTTTCGTAGAATTTAATCTTAGGAGAACAAACATTGTTCTTTTAGATGCAAACCCATCAAAAGTGTTGTAGTGTGAATATTGTAGCCATCTTTGAAGTGGAGAACAAGTGAAACTAATTTGTTTCTTTACAACCATGTAACATTCTAAGTGAATGCATATAAAACTTTCCCTTTATTTTCTCCATTTTTTTTNNTTTTTTTTATTTCCATCGTAATTTTTTTATTTACCATTTTTTTTCGTTTCTGTTTATGCAGATCGAATGACCTCTACCTTAACAGCTTCAGGTAAATAAAGTTTGCTTCTCAATATTTTGGTTTCTAGGATTTTCTTCTCNAAATAAAGTTTGCTTCTCAATATTTTGGTTTCTAGGATTTTCTTCTCTTAACTTTCTTTTATGGAATGAGTTGGGACTGATATAATTTTAGACTTCAAGGAAATTGATAATGGGAGAGCCACAAGATGATGCTGGGACATCAGAGCAAGGACCTTCTAGTCAATCCTGGTGGCCTTCTGAGTTTGTAGAGAGATTTGGTTCTGTTTATCTGGGACCACAAGAGGAGACCTCTAGTACTAAAGACTCACCGAGAAATCTCGGGAAAAATGGGTTGCTGTCTAGTAGTGCGTCGAATATTCTTTGGACTACTGGTTCACTTTCTGAGCCGATCCCTAATGGCTTTTATTCTGTGATCCCGGTAAGCTATTTTTAGGTTGATATTAGCTCTGTTCAATAATGTTTCAGTGAGTTTTATTTGAACTTGATTAACAGCTGTTACCTGTCAAGAATTTATACCTTCAAGTCTAGAATCTTTTTGTTTTATTTTACTATGTTTCTTTAAAAAAAATTGTGCAGGATAATAAATTGAAGCAGCTATTCACTAACATTCCCACATTGGAAGATCTTAATGCTCTTGGTGAGGAAGGTCTAAAGGCAGATGTGATTCTTGTAGATTTTCAGAAAGATAAAAAGCTTTTCAGGCAAAAGCAGTTGATTACCAAACTTGTCAGTGGATTGAACTCAAAGCCCGCTACTATTATTAAGAAAATTGTTGGACTGGTAAGAGTGGTTGAGATACTTTATTTAAATGTTCAAATTATCTTAGAATATTACTTGGTGCGTTGCATGATTTATCATCTCGTTTGCTAGTGGAACCTAACTGCGATGTTATAATTCGCATACTCAAAATTTTGTTTTTGTAAGAAATCACTAAATGACAAATTTTTTTTTTTCAATTTTAAAGCTGCATGCAAGGATATTGCTCATAAACGGATAAAATTGAGTTAGGAATAGTTGAGGCAAAATGTCTGCCTAATGAAAAGTGATGTTGTGAGATCTGTTATACTACTAAGATAGAGGCCATGCGATTGTAAANACGGATAAAATTGAGTTAGGAATAGTTGAGGCAAAATGTCTGCCTAATGAAAAGTGATGTTGTGAGATCTGTTATAATACTAAGATAGAGGCCATGCGATTGTAAATTTTTTTTTTTTCTAAATTGTGAAACTATCAATATATATCTGCTGATTTTTTAGATAAATTCTCTAGACTATTAGTTTTTCGCCCTTAATCTTTCTCTAATGCCACTTGTGCATTGTGTACTTGGAAAACTGTTAAATTAGGAAATACTTATCTTTGTTTGCTTGCCTTTTCTCCCACATCCAATTTATTAGGCTTTAAAAAGAGCATCAAATTCGCTAAGATACAGTACACACAAGCATTAAACCTTGTTTACTACTTTTAGTTATCAGGAAATCTTTGTTGAATTTGTCTGGCAGGTGGCAGATGTTTATAAGCAATCAATTCTGCATAGCCCGGCAAATTCTATGCAATCATATGAAAACTGTGGTATTCAGCTGCTAGGACAAATCAAGCATGGTTCTTGCCGTCCTCGAGCAATCTTGTTTAAAGTTTTAGCTGATTCTGTTGGTCTTCAAACTAGGCTTGTAGTGGTAAGTGCTACGTACCATACAAAAATGTGATCAGTGGTCTTAAGTACACCTCCACTTTTGCATGTGATTTATAAGTTTTGACGGAGGGTTACTCTTGAGAAAAAATATTCATCATGTCTTAAATTTCGAGAATCCTGAACAGATTTAAACACGCTCTGAACTTTGGTTAATTGGTTTATCAGGGTTTGCCAAGTGATGGAGCTGCTGAGAGTATAGACTCATATAATCATATGTCTGTTACGGTTCTGCTTAATTCTGTGGAAATGCTGGTTGATCTAATGAGATTTCCTGGTCAGCTTATTCCTCTATCAACCAAGGCAATTTTTATGAGTCATATCTCAGCGGCAGGGGAAAGTGATTCAGCAGAGAATGACTCTTGCGATTCACCTTTAGAGCCAAACAGTCCCATGTTTGGTTATCCAGAGCGAATTGACCATGAAAAGTAAGTAGATAATTTAAAAATGTTAAATCTCATGAACTTGCGTTATTTTGATAAGTATAGCCTGACCTTATATTACTGTACCTTTTGTTCAATACTCAGTGTTTTGGTGTGCATAGCTTCTAAGTATTGTTGATGTACAGTGTAGAAAAAGATGAAAACCTTCTGCTGCATGGGAAATTGGAAGGGTCTCCAAATACGTCCGGGCCCCCATCAAGGAATATGCTGTTCCGATCTGCCTCTTCGTTAGAGAGAAAATTAAGGTAATGAGCCTAGTTGTTTTTATTATGTCTTCTGTGATAACCAACCGGTCCAACCCCTAGTTTGAAGATAGCTTATACTCTATTATACCAAGGAATGGATTAGATGACCTTATGCAAATATTATTATCTTTTATTCTCCAGTTTCTCGCAGAGCGAGTCAAACATTGCTAGCGAGTTTTGGAGGCAGAGCCGGAGAAAGGCCATTGCTGAACAGCGGACTGCTAATTCCAGGTTACTCTCATCCCTAGTAATCTGCATTCTGAATCCAAGTAATTCAATGTTTGGATTTCCCCATCATTCATTATTTCAGTTCTCTAATTTCTTAGATATTTTATATCAGTCCTGAACATCTTTCCTTCCGCGCCCGAACAAGGTCCATGCTAAGTGGCGACAAGAACTTGGCACGAGATTTCACCACTGATGTTGCCACATCAAGGTTAGTTATTGTTTTTTTCTTTGCAATTTATATATGTTGGAGAAGTCCTTGCAGATTTAATTTGGGTGCAATTTTTCAAAATATGCAATTCATTGTTGCAAAAGATCATGGTGTTTGTAGCGTCTGATAAAGTGTTTGTAGCATTAACAACGTGGTGGCAGAGAACTTAGTTCTTGTGTCTAGATTTTTTTTAAAATGCTTATGTTTTCAATTATCATGTGCAGTTGCAAATCTGTTGGAGGAGCGAAATTGGAAACTAAGAGAATAAGGAGGAGAAGCATTAGTATAACTCCTGAGATTGGCGATGATATTGTTAGGTGGGTGTTTAGTTTATGGCTCATTTAACTTCGTGTGCATGGCAGAGCTAGTTTGATGGCTTTTGAAAATTCTGCCTCCTGGTTGCATATATAGTTCCTCGAACTGGACCTATCATTATTTATTTTTCTAAAAGGGATTCACATATTCCTACTACACCGAGCATGTAATTTATAAAACATTCCTTACATGCAGATAAAAGGTATAGCAATTGCAATGATCGTTTTCTCAGTGCATTTACATCAAGATTTGTAGACCAATAACCATTTGGAACACAAAGCTTCAATATGTTTGTGATTTTCTTGATAAATTTAATTTAAAAGTTAATTTCTAATCTTCTACAGGGCAGTACGAGCCATGAGTGAAGCCTTGAAGCAGAATCGCCTCTCAAAAGAGCATTCTAATGATGGTTCATCTCCTAGCTCTCCAAATGAAAGAAACGAGAGCCCTCATCTCCAGAAAATTGTACGTAAATTTTCATATATATGAAGTTTATTGATATATACAACATTTTAATATCTTGAAAGATTTGTCTTTGCTGCTAGCTTGTAATCAATGATAGAAGTTAATAATTAATCTTTGACTATGTTGAAATGGTAACTTTTATGAATTTCACTATATGAAAGAAAAATGTTGTTTTGTGGTCCGAAGGAAATCAAATAAGATATCATTTATCTGTTTCAGTAAAAAGGCACAATAATCAAATTGACTCAGTATTTTTTTGAAGCATGCTAAAAATTATGATTCTTGGAAACTTTTACTGATTCCTGATACAACTTTTAAATTTTACGACTTAACTAGAATTTTCTGATTCTAGGTCTCTGGTTTCCATCTTGATGCCCATGAACAAGTGTCTGGTGGAAGGTCCGCACTTTCAAGGGAACCACTAGATCCACAGAAGGCAATCTCTCTACCGTCCTCTCCCCAAAACTACCGAAGTCGAAGCGGATCGTCACATCATAATATAAGCCACATATGGGATAAAGTATTGGGATCTCCCATGTTCCAGAATAAGCCATTATTACCATATGAAGAGTGGAACATAGACTTCTCAGAGTTGACAGTTGGGACTCGTGTCGGAATTGGTAATGATCTTTATGGCAATATTTCTGTATTTGGTTTATGCTTTCTTGTAAAATTGGTGGTCATAAATGTCTTTCAAGATTTACCCTGTCTAAACTTCACTTTTGAATTAGCAACCAATCTAAAAACTTTTTTTCTTTCTTTCCTTCCAGGATTTTTCGGAGAAGTCTTCCGTGGGATCTGGAATGGAACAGACGTCGCAATCAAAGTGTTCCTTGAGCAAGATTTTACAGCTGAGAACATGGAAGATTTCTGCAATGAGATATCGATTCTTAGGTATGTCTTCATAATTTATCTGTTTTATTCAAAATTCAGCAATAACTTCTTGACTTATCCTCTGACTTTCTTTCTTGTCTTCTCTTTCTGCATCCAAATAACTACCAGCCGACTTAGACATCCCAATGGTAATCATCTATTTCTTTGAATTTTCATTCAGATTTTAGTATCTGTTTACATTTAACGGCAGACATCTTCGACTTCTTGTAGTTATACTGTTTCTTGGAGCATGCACAAAGCCTCCACGATTATCACTGATCACCGAGTACATGGAAATGGGATCTTTGTATTATTTGCTCCATTCAAGTGGACAAAAGAAGAAGTTAAGCTGGCGGAGGAAGCTAAAGATGCTGCGTGACATTTGCAGGTAATTTTATTTTTTGTACAAAACCGTGTATTTATATTTCCAACATAATGATGTGGTTTTAATATGTTGGGTTGAACGAGAAGACAATAATTCCCAAATAAGATCTCGAATAATGTCTCGAGGAAGTTTCATAATTATATATATATATATATATATATATTAGCGTTTAAACTTCTAAAATGTTGCAAGGGGCTTGATGTGCATACACCGGATGGGGATAGTACACCGTGACATAAAGAGTGCAAACTGTCTTTTGAGTAACAAATGGGCAGTCAAGATCTGTGATTTTGGGCTCTCGAGAATAATGACAGGCACAACAATGAGGGACGCAGTCTCTGCAGGAACTCCAGAATGGATGGCTCCTGAGCTTATCCGCAACGAGCCCTTCTCAGAAAAGTGCGATATTTTCAGCTTGGGTGTAATAATGTGGGAACTCTGCTCATTAACCAGACCCTGGGAAGGAGTACCGCCTCAACGGGTACGTAACTGAGCGAGAAAAATACTCCTAAGTTCTATTTATATATATAACTAGTTTCTGCATATTCCTTAGGTTGTCTATAATGTTGCATACGAAGGAGCTCGGCTTGATATTCCTGAAGGGCCATTGGGAAAACTTATTGCAGGTAATTTTGACTTCTAGTCTAAGTGTTGTTTTTTTTTCGTTGTTCCTGAATCTTTGTTTAATGGAATACTCTTTCTGATGTGTTGGTAGATTGTTGGGCAGAACCAGACCAAAGACCAAGTTGCAATGAGATACTGTCTCGTTTACAAGATTGCGAGTATTCACTTAGCTAACATTTCTCAAAATGTGTTTCCTTCTGTGAATATTAACTTTGCAGCAAGAGAGGTTTTCTTCTTTTTTATTTTCGAATATTGTTGGCTTTCTTCTTTGATCTTGTAAAAAAAAAAACTTGTGAGTTTTCAGATCCATGAATGTTTTGTGAAAGCCAGACCGGACCATCCAAAGTTAGGTGTGATTGGAACCAGTGACAAAGGGGGGTCATGGGTAGACATTCTGGAACCAACCATCATCCCTCCCATAGAACCTATACTTTTCCATACCGATTCCTGGTTAATGTTAGCATCGAGACAAAGCAACATCTTTATTTCAAAAACTCAGTGACTTTTAGTTTGAAATCCGATTACAATAAGAGACTCTGATAAACTTTAAACCCTTTCACTTAGTTGCTAGATTGACGTAGCTCAGGTCGAACAAAGTCTGCATCCTCAGGCACAGAGATATCTACGGTAGGCCTTAGCTGTGCACATACTTCAATAGCACCATGGACTGGATCAGAGAAGAAGTTGCTGATCAGGTCTCTGTTGATTGCTGCACCGTTGTCCACAGCCACTAAAGCTTGTTGGGTTAAGATGTAGTCAAACCGCGGAGCCCATTTCCTTGATCCCAATCTTGCTGTGGTCGAGCAGTTATCCACCATGAAGGACACTCCTCTGGCGTGCATGAATGGATTTAGAGAGTCCACGGATTCAATCACACTCTCGTTGATTATTTCTGAGTAAGAGTGACCTTTCTTCCTCAAGATCTCAATCTACATAAACCCATCCAAACACAAGAATTAGATTCCAAATGAAATCAATCGCACCAAATCAAATGGCAGTTCTATTAGGTTTCTATGATGCATAAACCAAAAAGTTTGAACACAAAGCAAACTGAATATAAATAAAAGACATACCTGAGCCATCATAAGTGCAACGTATACTCCAGCGGTGAAAGGATACAAAGGACCCAAGTCACCAGCTGGTCTGGACTTCCTGACGCGTTCACCCACCTTCCACATTCTTGTCTGATCAATCTTTCCCATAGGGAATGCAGGCAATCCCTCCTTTTCCTGTTACAAGCAAGAAAATCCATCAATGTACCTGCTCAAACTGTGTTTGGGAGTATATAAATAAGAAAAAATTGAAAGAGTCATTACATAGAAGCGACGACCAGCTAAGACAACGCTCCTGATTTCACTACCAGTTGCTACATCTTCGTAACATTCATAGAGTATCTCCATACAAGGATAGAAGGATGCACTGTATGCAGTCTCAAAGTCCTTTTTGCCTTCTTCAGACAAGGAGTTGTAGACAGCCAGCATTCCCTGAATTTCACAATTCATAAAGAAAAGATATATTCTAAATTTTGTATTTCTATTTGCAAAAATCAAGAAAGTCTCATTTCTGCAGGTATCTTTCTACTAACCTGAGTAGAGATAGTCCTTGAAATTGTTCCGGTGATGCACTCTACTGTGTTTTTGTAAGCTAAGTCTTCACTCATCCCGTTTTCGGTGTACCTTCTAAATAGAGACTCCACAATTCCGTGAACAGCACCGAGCAAAATGCCTAGTAACAAAACAAAAAAGATAGGACATAAGTATAGGACTCGGCAAAGGAAAAGACAGTTCTATAGGGGAAACCCAACACACCTCTTTCTCCAAAGATGTCACTCTTGTACTCTTGCTCAAGAGTCGTAGCAAAAGTGAAAGGAGAACCAAGTGCTACTGACCACCCCAGAGCAACATCAGCCGCTCTACCATCGACATCCTGCAAACATAAATATCATCAATGGTGAAAAATGAATGCATGAGATCAACTCAATTTCGCTGTATGGACATAGAGAAAACCTGGTGGACAGCAAAACTGGCGTTGATTCCAGCACCGTTAATTTCCTTTCCTTGGACATAAAGCCTCCTCACAGAGGGACCCATACCCTTAGGACAAACAGCAACCACACTGATGTTCTTCGGGAACTCGAGTCCCATGGACTGTAAATGACCAAGTAGAAAACCATGTGACAAACCAAGAATGCTGTTTGGTTTCATGTGAGAGAATATTTTCTCATAGTTATCAGCCTGAAAAAACACGATACATTAAACTCTGATATATATATATGTAAGGAGAAAAACCTCAGAAAGTAGTACAGATATTTGTAATACCTGAGCAGCATCAGAGATCAAAAGCAATACAAGATCGCTTCCAGAGATAGTTTCCCAGATATCACCCAAAGTACCACTTTCTTCGGTGAAGCCAGAAGCACGAGCTTCCTCAAATGAACGAGAGCCTTTTCTTAGCCCAATCTATGTTTGAGTATAAGAAAATTAAGCCCTAAAGGTAACAGCAGAAAGCAAATAAACAAAAGTATGAAAATACCTTAAGAACAATGTCAGACTTAGCTTCCAGAAGTGAATCCCTTAAATTCTGGNAAGAAAATTAAGCCCTAAAGGTAACAGCAGAAAGCAAATAAAGAAAAGTATGAAAATACCTTAAGAACAATGTCAGACTTAGCTTCCAGAAGTGAATCCCTTAAATTCTGAGCTTGAGCAGGTCCCTACACATAGATAACGAATTTAGAAAACGAACTGGTGAAGCACAAACAAAAGAAAATGAGGTACCTGAGATCCCCAGCCAATAACACCAATCTGCTTAATCCCTTTGAAAGCATCCGGAAGATGTTTGAACAAATCCCTTCCTCCTCTCACAATGTACTAAACAAAGATCAGCCAAAGCCAAAATTAGCACACGTAAGATACACATCAAAATAGGATAAATTTCATAAAAAATGAAAAACACCTCATCGTAACCAGCAAGAGAGACTTTCTCCTTTTTGAAGACGGATGTCTCAAAATCGAGAGAAGCAGGGGTTCTGACCGCAGACAGTGAGACCATTCGAGCTGAAAGAGAAGATCCAGTAGCGGACCTGAGAGACTTGGAAGCAGACGAGAGGAACCCGACATTGGGAAGAGCCAAGCTTCTGGCTTTCAAAGTAATAATTTTTTTGGAGGAAGAAGGAGATGGGAATGAAAGTGAAGGAACGATGGAGGAAGTCGCAGCCGCCATTTTATGTGTGTCTGCGGAAAGAGAAGGAGCTCAGAAATTAGGGCCACGGACACTGACTGAGAGAAGAGAAACCAATACTAAAATAAAAAGCAGCACACACATTTTCAAATCTTATTTTAAATAAGTCTATATCCAAAATATATGTTACAAATAGGCCAAAATCCAATTTATTAAGTCTTAAAAGTCAACACAATGGACGGTTTAGATTAACGGTAAATATATTTACTCTACGGTGTATTTTTATCAATTATTTCTGACCAATTATAACAAAACGGAATGAGTTTGCGTAAGAAATTCCAATTATATGTGTTTTATTATTTATTTCATGACTTCGTTTTATCTCATCNGGTTTAGATTAACGGTAAATATATTTACTCTACGGTGTATTTATTTATCAATTATGTCTGACCAATTATAACAAAACGAAATGAGTTTGCGTAAGAAATTCCAATTATATGTGATTTATTATTTATTTCATGACTTCTTTTTACCTCATTATAATTTTATCTTTATACATATAAAAAATGAAATGGAAAATGTTTAGAATTTTCATCTTTCAGCGCCAAAAACCAGTGGTTATTTTTCTGTTTTTAAAAAACGTATAAATAAGATTAAATTTTTTTTTAATAAAGGCAAAACCTTTTTACAAAAAAAAAAAAAANTTTTTAAAAAAAAAAAAAAAAAAAGGTTGGTTGATTTATTCCACACAGCTAAAGAATCGATCTTCAACATTTCTCGAAGATCCAATCTCCACATCTCCTCCCGCTGCTATAATTAAGTTATTTTTTTCCTTGTTTCATCTCTCTCTCTTTTGGATTGGATACATATCTAGGGTTTCCTGAGATTCCACGAAGTTCTGGCGGGTTTTTGGGATATGTAAATGGTGGATCAGCCTACAGTCAGTCTGGTCCACCAATATTTTTAATTCTGTGCTTCGCTTCGATAGTGTTCAAAATTTAATAGGGTGTGACGGAAAAGCAATGCTGAGCGTGATCCGATTGCATCTACCTTCTGAAATTCCCATTGTGGGCTGTGAATTAGCTCCTTACGTACTTCATCGCCGTCCTGATAAAACCGCTGCTACTGAAGATGTCCCTGAATCCTCTCCTCTCGATGGTTACTTCTTGAGATACAGATGGTTCGCTTTCTCTCTTCCCTCTTATTTTTCAATATTACTATGTTTTCAATTTTCAGAGATTTCTGCTGTGTATATAAAAGGGGTTTTCTTTGTTGCAGGTATCGTGTACAGAGCGATAAGAAAGTTACGATTTGCAGTGTTCATCCAACTGAACAAGCCACTTTGCAATGTGTTTTCTGTTCTAAGCGTAGATCCCTTGTTGCTAAGAGCTACCATTGTTCTCCAAAATGCTTCACCGATGCGTGGCAGCATCACAGGACTTTGCACGAGCGAGCAGCTGCTGAAAACGGAAATGAAGAAGATGAGTTAGTCCGGGGTAGCAGCACAGGTTCTGGGGCTCTCTCTGGTAGCTTATCCGGGTCTATGTCAAATCTTAATCTTTCCAGTAATGGTCCTGCGCCCTTTTATCCTTCTAATATGACGCAAAAGAATGGAGGAGAGACGCTAATTGAGGTCGGGGGTTGCAAGACATACACACCAACAGCTGATGATATTGGCTACGTGTTGAAGTTTGAGTGTGTTGTGGCTAATGCAGAGACTAAACAGTTTGTGGGTCATCCCAGTACCATTTTGACTTCACGTGTTATTCCTGCTCCTTCTCCAAGTCCCCGTAGGCTAATCCCAGTTAATGGAGCTGATGTGATGGGACACCTGGATCAAGATGGTCGGATTCAGTCTGCAGGATCATTCACTGTACTTTCATATAATATTTTGTCTGATACTTCTGCAAGTAGCGACCTATACAGTTACTGCCCTCCTTGGGCTCTTTCTTGGCCATACCGCAGACAGAATTTGTTAAGAGAGATTGTTGGTTATCGTGCTGATGTAGTTTGCCTGCAAGAAGTATGTTGTTTGTATAGATTTTATAAACGCATTTTAAACGCAAAAAAAATAAAACCTACTTCTAATTACTTATTTTTTTTATCTGGCAGGTACAAAGTGATCATTTCCATGAAATTTTTGCTCCTGAGCTGGATAAGCATGGATATCAAGCTCTCTACAAGAGGAAGACTAATGAGGTTGGATAATTGATCCCACACAATCCTTCCTTTAGTGAGTTATGTTATGATATGTCTTAACCATAACTTTTTTGTTGATAGGTTCTCAGCGGAAGTACAAGTGCCATTGACGGCTGTGCAACATTTTTCCGACGGGATAGATTTTCGCATGTCAAGAAATATGATGTCTGTATCTGTTCTGTATGTTACTCGTTCTATGTTTTTGCTATCTCCATATTAATTTCTGGACTATTAATTCCAGGTTGAATTCAATAAGGCTGCTCAGTCGNATCGTGCTGATGTAGTTTGCCTGCAAGAAGTATGTTGTTTGTGCAGATTTTATAAACGCATTTTAAACCCAAAAAAAAAACCTACTTCTAATTACTTCTTTTTTTTTTTTTTAATCTGGCAGGTACAAAGTGATCATTTCCATGAAATTTTTGCTCCTGAGCTTGATAAGCATGGGTATCAAGCTCTCTACAAGAGGAAGACTAATGAGGTTGGATAATTGATCCCACACAATCCTTCCTTTAGTGAATTATGTTATGATATGTCTTAACCATAGATTTTGTTGTTGTTAGGTTCTCAGCGGAAGTACAAGTGCCATTGATGGCTGTGCAACATTTTTCCGACGGGATAGATTTTCGCATGTCAAGAAATATGATGTTTGTATCTGTTCTGTATGTTACTCGTTCTATCTATTTGCTATCTCCATATTAATTTCTGGACTATTTATTCCAGGTTGAATTCAATAAGGCTGCTCAGTCTTTGACTGAGGCTATAATCCCTCATGCACAGAGGAGAACTGCCTTAAACCGACTTGTTAAGGTATTTCTTACATGGTATACATTTTTCTGATCTCACAGAGTAATAGAGAGTCATTGTTTGCATTACTGATTCCATATTAAATGTTATGTCATAGGATAACATTGCGTTGATAGTTGTTCTGGAAGCGAAATTTGGTAATCAACCTGTTGATCCTTCTGGGAAGCGCCAACTGATTTGTGTGGTAGAGTTTTCTATTTCTTCCCATTCAATTGTTGTCGACTAGACTGTTCTCATAAGAACATTTTTGTGTAATCTGGCTAATTTTATCAACTTTTCGTTGTGGAGTTTAGGCAAATACACATGTAAATGTTCAGCAAGAATTGAAGGATGTGAAGCTCTGGCAGGTTTGTGTTTTATGCATCTCTCGATCCTCATTGTACTC